>JAQGBU010000836.1:0-18339 GCA_034698605.1 Isotoma decorata
GATAAACCTATTCCAAGGTATAACCAATGTCTCAACCCTAGCTTGCAAGAGTCTACATAGCTGAATGATATTAGAACACCTGTCTAAATCATCTCAGGCTACACAGTACTTAAGTTATCCCATAACTCAAAAAAGTAACGATGAAGGTGTCAACTAGATGAAAAGTTGTAACGGAAATTGGTTTTTATAATTTATGAACAAATTTGTATAAAGTTTTTCTCTCCATTGACAGAAAGTGAATGAGTGGATTATGTGACATAAAAGAGGTTGAGTTGACAGAATGTGCTTGTGTAATTAAAACAAGTTTTGTATTTTTGCCAGTCGTGGTATTCGCAGCCGGCGTATGTGGAGCAGTGGGTGTGGCCGCTCTGGGAGGATATGGTCTCATCTCCATACTTTACTTGACAATCCAGACAAACCCTTTATCAAACCTGAGGCGCTACAAAGTTTACATCCTCATTACAAAACTTATCTTCTCTTTAGTTGCTGGTAAGTTTTCCTCTACTTTTTCTAGTTTTTAAAATGTTTCCTTTGATAATGGAACTTGAATGGATTATGGAATTTGTATCGATTGGGTGCATTTGTGTGTGGGTGTGCCTCTTTGTGGGAATAGCTAGAAACATTAGGATTTTGAAAGCATCAAAGCTGAAATTGATGTAACTGACCGAGGATAGTAACTCCAAACTATTTCAAAATTTTTGTAACAGATTTACTAGTTTGGTGAATTTGTACGTGTTGGGATTGTTTGATATTTGTCCAGTTTTATTTTGATGGTACATACTTAAAATTCAGTAGGTTTTGAAATAAATCAAGAATTATATTCAGGGTTAGATCCTGAACTAACAATTCTTTGTAGAATTGTTAGTTTTTTTATTTTTTAGTCTTTTCGTGTATTTTCAGGTGAAATTTGATGTAAACGTTGTAAAAAATGCACTAGGTGGTTTGGTTGCATTTCTATTGAATTTCTTACAATTTAGTGAAATGTTGACTCTACACTGATTAGAATAAAAGGTTAGTAAAAAATCTGAAAGCTGTGAAGAAAGGGGAACGAAAAAGTCCAAAATTTTATGTTATTCCACAATACATTAGTAGACTTTTCCTTAAAAGAATAAAAAACTCGGATTTGAGATCCATTCTGCCTTGTCAATGCTCTCATAACGTCCTTCATTTATAGGAATAAATGTAAAAAAGAATCATTGAGAAGATCATCTTTGCTGTAGGATAATGAGTTGAATAATTGAAGATTGGAGAGTTGGTTCACAAGGATCTAGTTAATTTGTGGGGATTTTTGATGGGAAACATAATTCTTTAGTTTTGGATTAAGAAGAAGAAGTTTCTACTGTTTAAGAATGGAAATCGTTAAAGCTAATGACTTACAGTGCTTTTAATTATATAAAGTTTAAAGAGGGCAAAAAAGTAGAGAATCCAACTTTTAAAACTTTTAGCACGTTGTTTACAGAATTCGAATCTATCTTGAGTTTCCAAGTCTTATGATTTTACAAAAGCTTCAAACTTTTCCCACGACGTAGTTTCTCAGAAGTAAACACCTTTTTTGATAAGACAAACAAAAGTGATAAGTTGAGACCCCAACGGATCAAAAGTCACTCAAGTGTTCTTTAAGGGTTTTAATTTTCTCTGTGAATGTGATAAGCTCTACTGTCCTCCTTTTTTAATAGGATAGGAATAGGAAAACTAAAACCTTACTGGAATGAAGCTTGTCAACCGCAAGGGTTTACAGTAAGGTTTCTCCATAAAAGATTTGCATGGATTTTTCAATGGTATTTGATAGGTTTAGCAACCTACTTTTAATTGAAGTTAGAAATCTTGGCTCATAAGAAACGCTTAAGAAGATCTCTGAACCGTTAAAAGCGTCACGTTAAGACTTAAGGATCAAACTCACGGGGCTCTTCTGGAATTTATCTGTTGCTGAAGTATCGAAAAAAAAAGGTTGTGAAGTTTATAAACAACCCACTAAGCCATTCGACAAGCATGGATGAAAAAGTTTGACAGATGAGAGTGAGAGAAAGGTCTGCCTAGATTTTCATATTAACTTCTAGTGCCCACAACGCCAGCAGAAACTACCACACAGATCCACACTTGCCTAGGTATGAATCAGGGAAGCTGAAAATAAAACCACCACTGGTCGTATGGTTGTTAAACTGTGAGTGACATTTATTTCAAGTGTCACTATCCTCCTAGTAAATGTCAGTGAAGTCTTACAGTGTCCGCTTAGGTTTCATGTCATTCTTCTGTTTTTTCTTGTTTTTATAAAAAAACACGGTGTCACCTAGTTTCAATAAGCTTTGAATCTGGAAGTCAACTTTCCCTAAAGACCAGATTTTAATATTGACTGACACTTTCACCAAATGGTAGTTGCTTTGACAAGTGCGTTCGAGTGCTTTTGTCCGTTTGTCAATCACCCTTTAGTTTACTCCAGAATAGTAATGTCCTTTCTAAAATGTGAAAATTTTGTTCCAAATATGCTCCTACTTTCGAGTCCTTTCCCTTTTGAATGACTTGGGAAGCCTTAACCCTCAGGTTTTGCAAAACCCTCCATAAATTTATTAGAAAAGACCTGGTTTATGAATACGGGGGAACCCTTAGTACCAATGTTGGTTTTGGGACCCTTTATCTCACTTGCGATCCTCTAGCCTTTAAAATAATGCTTGTATCCCGTTCTAGTTCAATGATTTGTACTTTGATAGGATTTGTGAATGGGTGGATAACATCAATTATTTTATGTCGAGTGTCACACTCATTCAGTTTGTACTTGAGAGAGTCCGTATGGATCTAATGAGAGAATGGATGACGAAAGCCAATTTGCGTATGAGAAGTCACTTACTTCTGTGCAATTATTCCGGTCCATGAAATTCTAGATGCAATAACAAAAAGGATCGTACAATAAAAATGTTCTGGGGTTTTCTACAGTTCTTTTGGATTCTTAGAAACCTATGGGGTTTAAAAAAGCTGTGAGACCAGGGTGTGCAGATTGGGCAAGAAAGACTGGATTGGAGATTGGTTGTAGGCAAATGTCGAAAAGTTAAAAAAGTTAAAATTTCAAAAAAATGAGGCATGTGATAAATGAATGGCTGGAGTTACACATGATGAACGAGTAGGAGGAATGGCTTCTACTTAATTATACCTCTCGTTTCTCACTTAACTGGATAATAATAACTTTATCTATTTATATTCATTTCAATTTATCTTGTTTCAGTGTAACAAGGACAAGTGTGTGAAATTGTTCAAAAATTACATAGATGCACGTGTTGGTTTTAGCCAGAAAAGTCAGTGTGGGATGTGAGAAGATTTGCGAATGTTTCATTTGACTGAATTCAAAAAATCTTTAAAATTAGGTGTTCGGTGTCATGAATTTTTAGATCTACTTTTAGGTTCTGGTTTGACAAGTATTTGAAAAAAGGATTACTTTAAGGATTTTGTTATTTCCGTTAAAACTTGTTATAATGATTGTGTTTTTATTTGCTTTGAATAGCTCTGACAACGATAGCAGCAGTGGGTCTATTTGCCCTTCAAGGAGATGAGTTGGAAGTTGGATACATCGTCACAGTTGGACTTTCTTTCTATTTAGAGGTAAGAAGTTTTATTTTACTTTCATTGAGATAAGGAAACCATGGAGGAAATTAAAGCACACACAATAAATTAAAAATAAAAGAAAGCCCTAATCCACAGTAAGAAAGCAAGAGTATAAAAATATTCAAGGCAATAATAATGGTTGTGACTTTTCTTGAAAGTTTGGTCCCTATTCCACAAGTTTTGATAAGTTCAAGTGAGACATTTAACGATAGAAAAATTCGTTGTGAGAAACAGTAGTGAAACTAATAGCACAAAATAAGAGACGAAAGCTGACCTTTTAATCATACGTCAGCTTCAATCTGTCAAAAATATCCAATCTTCGCCTACTAAATCAAGAAAAAGGTCAAGGAGAAAATATTTCAAACTTTCAAATTTTGGGGTGAATTTTTCTTGAAATTTTGTAAAATTATCTTTCTATATGTTTGAGATTACTTTGAAAAATGTAAAGGACAGTGGGAAAATACTTTTGACAGTTTCCCTAAACCCACACAGAGCTAGAAACCCGAAGTGTTCGAAACACACCACTTCGAAACCCTGTCATGCTAGCCAAATCCTAAAAACCTGAAAATGGAAGCACACGGTATTGGATATGGGATGAGATGAAATGGAAGAGAAGGATTAATAGAGACATTTGAAATGTCAAGTGAGGGGAGATTTGTGCTTTACGTGTGAAGTAGTAGCAATTGTGAGATTTATTTTCCCAAAAGAACTAATCAAAGTGAGATAAGGTGTCATTGTGGTGTTAGGAGTGGTGGGGGTATTACATTTCCACCACTCTCATTAAAATTGATGATTTGATTTTGATATCTTATTCATCATCCTCATGATTACTTTTCTAGAGTCATAGACTTCGACACTTCCATCACACTTTGCCAGTCATTCTCATTCCCCTCAGTTTCCCTTTCATCTTTTCATGGCTCATCCATTCATCATGGGGTTATGTGAGTTGATAAGCTTTTTCACCCCTAAAATGAGTGAATATTAACTTTTATGTAGTAGAATTAATTTGCCAAACATTTTCTGAGGTATTGAGCCCTTGAATATGAAAAGAAATGGCAGAAAAGGGGGTCGAAATACCCTTTTTAAGTCCTCCTAAGTAGCGAAGTGTGATATTACTGATGGTCACAAAAACATTTGAATTATTTCTGTGTTGAAAATGCAGCTTTTAATTTTCTGTGCAGTCATTCTCTTATTTTGAATTAACATTAAGTTCTAATTATTTAATTAACTGAGTTTTCCTTGTGAAATTTCAGCCATAGTACACTCTTGTATCAGGATGCACATCTAATTTTCACATAAATAAATAAACCATGACAAACGGATATATAAAAGTATCGTTAGATTATCTTTATGAAATCGAAAACGTTCTGTTGAAAGTTTGGAAATGACGGTCATGGAGTTTAACTGTTCAGAAAAATATTATTCCTGTTAAAAGTTAGACATTCAGACAGACAGACGAACAGACAAACAGACAGACGAATGTTTTCAATTTTTTGTGATTAAAATTAGGGGGTGTGGCCGATTTGCCTAATTTTAAAAACTTTAACGTCCCTTTGACCTAAGGAACCCATTTGGGAAAACCGAATTAAAAAATATTATTCCTGTCAAAAGTTACCCATTCGGACACACAGACGGACAGACAGACAGACGGACACCATGAACGTTCACATAAAGTATCTAACGATACTTAATAAAAGCAGAAATATTACTGAAGCCCCTCACTTCATTCTGCACCCTCACCCTCAACCATAAAACCAATTGCGTTAGCATTCGCATAGAAAAAGTTATTAATGCGTTGAGGTGTATGGATGCACCCCTTGCTGTAATTATTTCCTTTTTTGATTTAAGATTGATTTCTGTTTACTTATATCAGAGAAATCAAAGGTTTTTCATTTGTCATTATTGCGCAGTTATTGGCAACACTTCATTAGGTTCACAATTTTATTTTCTCTTTGAGCCTAAATTAGTCCAGAAATTGGAAAAGTCCATTTGTTGTTAATATTATACCCAACCTGCCCAACGCAATTGGTTTTTTAATACAATTTTTCTGAGAAGGGAATATGACGCTTTGATGATAGGAGAAAGTGGCAGTGGTCTAACTTCTAAATACACTTGCTTCTTTTTCTCAGGAACTGCTACCAGGCTGTCAACCAGTTTTTTACGGATAAATGTCACAACCCCAATCTATTTTTTACACCACTTAAAATTCTGTCCATTACTCCATGACGTAGCTAAACCTTACGAGAATTGAGGGAGGAAAAGGGCTCTCGTAATATGAGGCAGAGGCAATAGTAAAAGTTGTTGTCTTAAACCACATAAATTCCTAATCCACTTGTGCTCATCATCCTAACAACATTTCAGTCCTTGTGCATCATTTTAAGTAAATTTGATGCTAAAATCCTCATAGAGAGTGTTTAAAAAGTTTAGAAACCTTGCATGTGTAAAATTGATGATAATTGTATGAATAATCATTTGGTGAAAGTAGTAAAAGTAGCTTAAAGGCTTTACAGTAGATAAGGGGTTTATTCATTAACAACGTTTCAACATTGAGCCGTGTTTCAACACCCACTGAGTTCTAAATTAGGTGGAACAACATTTATTAACAAGGGTGTTAAGTCAACCCTGTTGGAATGTGGGCCTTCAGGGTACTTTCAACACACCCTGTGTATCCAAAAACCTAATGTCAAACGTAAATTGGATGAAAACCCTTAGAAAATTCCCACACATAATTAAGACAGAGGCCCTTCAAGAGAAAGTTAAACAAGGGAAAGTTTTCTCTCCAAACATTTCAACCCTAATTCCCTTAAGCTAATTAACTCAATTGGATTATTCTGGTAAACGCCACAAAATGAAATAACAAACTTTCCTTTTAATTAATTTAAAACACGAATAATAATAATAGTTATTATTATGATACATACAAGGTACGCATTTGTGAGGGTTTGCTACACTCTAGAACCTTTCATTAATCACGTGGGGAATTTTCATCAAGTCTTAACTAGCTAAAATAAAATAAGTACCCTTTGGCTCTGCGGTTGGGTTGACGTGGTGCAAGTATAGCAGAGGGTGCATAGGGTTTTGGAGGAAGATGAAGAAGATGGAAAGGACTAAATTCTTTTAAAAGCCCTCATGAATGACGTTCAAAGATGTATAGGATTTTATGTCCCAAAAACCCGTGTGTAACAATTGTGAAGGAAACCATGTATAAACTTACTAAAAGACTAACGAGAAATAATTAATTAGGGGTTATGTAATTTCATAGGAATGACGTAAAGTTTCCTTTACTATCTGCATGTGGGAGGTGGTGGCAGTATTAGTGTCTCTTTTCACCAAGATTAACTTTATTTTGTTTTAATTTCTAATCAAGTGTAAAATTAGGTAAGTAAGGGGAGATGTGGAGAGAGGATGAGTTAACATACACTTGAGTAGTAATATCCTTGGGGGTGGTTCATAAATTCCATAATGTGTTACCTTCAGACTATCCGCGGCTTAAAGGAGTCATGGGGGAAAGCACAGACGAAAGAATCTATAGTCTATGGGGTGAAAAGTAGGAAAAAAAGTTGTGTAAAAGACCCATAGCTTATGAATACTTGTGAGAGTGTCTGGGAGTTTAGTCTGTTAAAAGTAATTATGACACTGTCATATTAAGTGTGACATTTATTAGTCTGTGTGCCTCAATCTGATTTAATTTAATATTCACTCTTGGAATTCCCTCTTGCTTCTTATTCAGTCACTTAACTCCCACTTATCTTTCTCTTTCCTTTTCATCATATTAGTCTTGAATATTTCAATTAGATTCAATTAATTAGTCTATTATTATTTTGTTACTATTTCTCTTCACTGAAGTTATTTAAGGGTGCATTCATTAATCGTGTGCTTTCGTTGTTTCAAAATTTGTGAGATTTTTGTAAAATTAGCTGTATTTAAGGGTAAATTTTACTAAATTTCTGCTACAAAGGACCTAGGGACAAATTTATACCAGAAATCAATTGAGTATTGGAATTTCTTAAGACATTTAATAGGAATTTTTCTTTTCATTAAATTTCCTGTTTTTTTTTGTTAAGACTGAAAACATCCTCCCTGATTTTAACCAGTAGACGATGAAGCAGTATTTCAAATTTAAACATTTTGTTTATTATAAAAGGGCCAAGTTCAAGTATCATTAAATGCCTCGAATATAGGTCATATGAATATGCATTACAAATCTTTCTTCTTTTAAGACCTATTTATTGTTTTATAATTAATGATGAAACCTGAGAAAGGAAGGAATAACAAGTATTTCTAAAAAAAAAGAAAAACACTGTCCCAGGTGTACTGGTTAATAGGCTAGAAGTCAGCCCAAACTGTATACGAGTCGCTGTGCAACTTCTATATTGAAGCATATACGACAGAATTATGTAGACTGTCGAGGATAAAAGATAACTTTAAATATTTTTACATCGTCACAATTTTAGAAAATTGAGTTTGCAAAATTGACTCTCATTTCATGCATTCTTTGGCACAGTTCATAAATAATGTCACAAACAGGTTGAGAACCTTTTAATATTTTATTTGACACCTGTGTACTGTTGAGTTGAATTTTGGCGAATTGCATTCTCTTGCCAAACTCAATCCAAATAAATTGTGTTCTTTTTAATGCAAAAAAATGAGTGTGTATCATATCCCATGAGGATGTGTCTTGGTTTCTGATGGACTCGTATCAGCTCATAATAGTTATAGGTTTAAATATGAAGTCTCTGAGGTTAATTTGTAAACAGACGGTAAGAGGCAAAAGAAAGATTACCGTGAATGAAAGTAATGTTGCATGATGATTGAAAGTGACACGAACTGTAGGATTTACGCGGACCTCGCTCTCCTGTGTTATGGCTAAAGGTCAACACTGCTTAATTATTTAGAGAGCCTTAATACATACACAATACAATTTGAAGTAGGCAAGTCTTTGCAAACTTCTTGTTCAAAATATTGCTTTATATAGGGACTGTTCATTAATCATGAGAATTAGAAGCGGTGTTGGACAACTATGACTCTTTGGTCTTACTTCTGTAAGGTTCCCTTAAACTAAGATGAGGGCTTTTGTGATAGTAACAAAATTCTTAGTAAATGCCATTTCTACTTGAATGTAACTAATGGATGGCCCTTTATTCAGCTAAGGATCACATACTTTTTTCACTTTCTGTCTGGAAAGTTTTGTGTGCCAAGTTTTATTCCTTGGTTGCGTGAGAAATTACGGCTGTCCTTTTTCTAAACCAAGAGAAATGATCATGGCAATGTGTAGAGTCCAGTCTAGTAGTCCAGTCTGGTGTGAGTTTAGTTTATAGGTGAATTAGTTAGTGTTGGGTGGGTTGGGTGTGGAAGGAAGTGTAATGGGACTGCGGGTTCTACAAGGATTTTTCATAAACTATTGGACTTTTATTGAAATTTAACATATTTTCATAAGTTTTGGATGCTCCAATATGAGGCTTTTGAATGTTTTTCAGAAATGTTCACATTTCAAAAATATTGGGTACTTTTTAAAATGACGGGGTTTTATTGGAAAGTATACTAAAATAACTGAGATGTGAAGGAACTGAAGCCACAGATTTTGTGAAGGGGGTTTCTATCGAATAAAATGAATAAAAAAAAGAAATACAAGAATGGATGAAAAGGATAAGAGTATTTTATTATGCTGAAATTCAACTTTTTGGCTCTTTTTCAAGCTTTCTTTAAGACTTAACAGGAGGAAATGTATTTCTCACGGGTGTTATTATTATTATCTTGCTAGGAGTAGTGTAGACCCAGTGTGGTCGTTTTGTACTTGGGTGATAATAAAATGAAATGATTTTCTTTCCTATTGCCAAAAATATTGGGGACAGTTTTGTATAAAAATGAGCCAAATGCATTTTTAAATTGACTTGTGACCTTTTCCTCCAATTTTTCTTTATGACTCATGCACTTCTTAATCATATTAGTAAAGTAGTAGAAATGAGCCAGATGCAGTGTTGACTTGACCTTTATCTATTCAGTTCTGGAACTGAATGGATAAATCTAGGAGTAGCAACTAAGATTATGTAAAAACCGTTAATTGCCTAGGGTTGAACTGAAATGTTTTTGCAGAAGTGCCCGAATTGCAAATAATCTAATGAACATGGACTGTCTTGTGTTTCAGGTGGTGCTATGCATATTCAGTACAATTTTGATGCTGCTAACAATAGGGGAATATGTTGGAGGGCGCCGGGAGCCAGGGGATGTGGTGGACGCAGGTCGAACGGAAATAGGACTAAGGATCACAGGATTAACAACAATAGGAAATCCTGGCTACAGAGACGGTGCAACAAATGGTATTTCAATGACACACAACTCTGGTGTTCCCTATGTGCCGTCCGCTACATTTAATAGTAATCATAACAATATCGTCCAGTTAAGTCGAAGTGGGAGTGGTCGCAGTAGTAGACGATCCAACAATAATGGTAGTAGTAGACGATCTCCCTCCAATAATAATGGTAGTAGTAGGTATAAAAGGGGCTCAAAATCCCCAGCATCATCCTCATCCCAAAGAACTAATAAAAATAGTAGTAATAATGGACGGCCATTTTCAAAAGACTATGATTCTTGGAATGACAGTGTAAACTCTGAGACAACTTCTCCACCCGGCTCAACTGTAAATGGCTCATGTGTGTCGGACTTATCATCCGTGTCAACTATCTCCACCGTCGTGTCATCCACCCCTACTAGAGGACCCCTTCGGTCCAGTCTTAAAAAGAGCCGTACTTCAGAGAATGGCTTTGGTATCCCGAATCCGGGTTTTAGTGGCACTTCTCCCACTCTCTCTAGGACGAGCTCTCTCAAGAAAGTCCGAATTCAAACTTATAGTACGGATGTATGACCCAGACTACTCCAGATTATTCTACAAGGGATACAAAAAACAAAAACCACACCCACCTGCTCTAACCCCTCCCCGTAGCATTACTACTGCATCGTTGTTGTTACCGTTCTCATCGCCTTTATCATCCTTATCATTATTATTAGGGTCATCAGAGTGTGTCTTATCGTTGTTATTGTTGCTACTACTACTACTGGTGTCTTTGTGTGTCTTCTTGTGGGTGGAAACCACACCCACTGTACTCTATCTCGTGTTTTACTCTGTTGTACTTGTTGTTTCGTGTTGTTATCTTTTTAACTTTAAATGAACTGTGTTTCTCTATACGAGTTACCGTCTGGTAATTCAAATTGTGCGTCCGAGTCCGTCCATCTGAAATGAGGTGCAAGAGTAACCATTTAATTTATGATCAACTTTGTGTTAAGTTTTATCGTCTCGTCCAGTGCTTGTCATTCTCTCCCGTTGCATAATATTGCTACAAATACTTATGGCTTCGAATCTTCCCATCACCTAAAGTGTCATCTGCATCAAGATTGGTAAGTTCAGTAATGCAGTTTTTAAACTTTTTTGAAACCCGTAAGTAAAAAAGTTGGTTTATTTTCAATTGATTTTTAAAATTATCATGATTCATACCAAGCTGGTAAAAGTTTAAAAGAGATGTTAAAATGTGTAATAATGGGTTGTTCAAAAATAATTTGAAGTCTGTAGATACAAATAGTATTCCGATGGATTTGATAGCCTTAAGAGATTGAGATATGATAATGGAGAAAGGGGAGTATTCAAGGGTTTTTTATATTAAAGATAAGCCAAGTGTCGGAAGGAGAGGATATGTGTCGATATTGACACTGCTGAATCCAAGACCCAAGCAAGGGCAAAGTTTTTGAGTCATAAGCAATGTAAACCACCTCCTCCATCGACCCTTTGGATCTAAGGATCTCCAAAAATCCATTTGAAAATCTCAAGCTATTAGCAGCTGCCAAATCGTTTAAAACTTTCATTTCTTAGATTATATTGCTTGTGAATAGTCCTCAAGTCTTTTGTCTTTTGATCATTTACAAGCATTTTAAGTTTTTTTTTCAACCCCAACTGTGGTTCTTACCGTGGATTTGGTATAAAACAATTTATACCATAAAACATTATACATTAATGCTTATATAAAAAGTGACCTACACCTACAGTCGATTCACATACCCATAAAATCCTGTCTAAACGGTGACCTTTGTTAAGTCTTAGAATGAAATTAATATTAATATTATTCTCCGTTGATCTTTTATGATTCTGCAGATTAACAAGTTGACCAACGTGTGCCAGACGAAGTCCGCAGAGGAGGCATTGAAGTTACGTAATGAATGAAGATACATTGCAGTGGCTTCTTGAAGATTCAGAATACGAGAAAGAAAGTCATCTGAATTCAGATTGAAACTCACCTTATGATCCGAGATGTCCAGGATGACAGAAAGTGCCATTGACTTTTCCATCTCCATTCAACTTTCAAAACATCAACCTTCAAGCAAACCCTTTCTGAAATTTTAAATTATTTCTAAATAAAATTACGCTCAACATTGTTAATGAAAAACACTGTTACTGTCTCATTCCCCTGCCTTAAGTATTTCTACTATTATACGATGAAAATAACTTGAAATTTTTACGTACAACAACTGTTTCAAAAAGTATGTCTTACTACTTATTTGCTTTTGAGACAAATGAACAAGATCCTTTTCTTACTTATACTTGTTACTATTTCGAATTATTTTAAGATACCTGTAGTGAAAGGGATGTATGGTTAGTAGGAAAATGAATGTCTTTCAAGTACAGCTTCCATAACTAATAACTAAATGATAGTTAAAGGATGAAAATAAACTGTATGATAACGTTACACAACAATGCTATTAGTAGTACCTTGTAGTTTGGTGAGTAGGTGGCTAAAGTTTATAGTTGAGACGGGCAGAGGTTGTCCATCTTCTAGTAATGTACAAGTATAATATATTCTATAAAAGTATTTTAAAACGTATTTTAATTACAATAGAGTTTTCACAATTTAAAGAAAATGTACATCAATTAAAATCCACACCCACACAATCATTTATATAAAATACATTTAGAAAAGTTAACAAAGAATTTATTATATTTCTAGTAAAAACATTGTCAAGCTATTTGTTATACCTTTTTGTTGAATGAGTACCTATATACATAATATATAATTTTGTACCGGTTGGATGCTCCAAGTCTTTTCATGTATTCTAATAATTTTGAGAAATTATATATATATTATGTTACTTTAAATTATTTGAAATCGGCTGAGCCGCTATGAGTTTTCTAGTGCAGAGACAAAAACATGTAATTCTAGAAGAATGTTTATGTAACAAAGGGAAAGTCAATTGAATTTCAGTACCTTGTGTATGAAAGTTTATGTTAGTAGTTAATAATATTATTAGTTATGGAAACTTAAAAAAGTGGATGGGGTTTTTTTGATGAGATTAGGGGGATAAGTTTGGCTTTTTTCAAAGAAATCGCTTGAAATTCAGTGGTGACGCTTTGAGACCGGTTGGGGTTTGAAAGAAGTTTTATTGGTCATGCAGTGTGTAAATTTAAACTCAGTCAATCTCATTTAAAAAAACCCTGTCTAATGAGCCAAATCACATCACAGAGAATTTATTTAAAAAAGTCTAATTTGTTTTTATTAAAATTGATATAAAATTCATCTAGTTTTAAAAAAGCACACATTGATTTAACCTAGTAATTGTAATTTCGAGATTTATAAGAGGAAAGAATTTATATTGAATAAAATTATGAGCACATTTATCATGTTATACAAAAGATATACGCCGGTAGTAGACAAGTAAATGATAATTTATACAGGTAGTTTGGTAGTTAAATTTATTTTTTACTTTAATTGTTGTATAAAAGATTTATATTAAAAAGTTGTTGTTGTTGCATTTAAGAATTTTTAGTGTAAATATTGCAAAAGAGTTTTAGTCCTGTCACACATATATGTGTAAGAAATAGAAACAAGTCATCCAAAAAATAATTAGTTGATTTTTATGGAAAATGTTCTGTATGAGGAGGGTGTCCATTGTCAGTGTTCTGGAGAGATTTTTCTTGGCATTTTGGGTGATTTTGTAATCTTCGCTAGAGATAGATTTAAAGCGATTAAGGATCTTTCCAAAATCGTTAATAATTCATCCTTTGACTAGTTGGGTGAACAAAATGACGTTGAATTTCAATAAAAATTTTGCAGACATTTTTAATGGACAATCTCCAACAGGAGAAGAATAGTTTGATGTTTGTTTAAGTGTGTAAGCATAGTTGTTATGTTAAAGAACGTCTTTTGTGTCATGATAAACAACAATTAAAATTAGCATTGTAATGTTGAACGTTAGAAGCCAAAGAACCGTCCAGGGAATGATGTGTGAAGTTTCTTTCATGTTTGGGTGATTTTGCAATTCAAGTGTGGGTTTGAGATCATCTTTTGGGGCGCTTCAAGCGTAGAATGAAACATTTTGGGTGATTAGGACTTTAAAAGTGCTCGCTGATGCCATAGGGATTCAAGGGAGCCAAGTCTACTTGTTCAGTCTCTTGAAGCTGTTTTAATTTCGACGCTGATCGCTTATCCACCTAGGGTTGTTAACTCACCTAAAAATGCCTAGAAATGAACTCTCGTGAACGATGATTTGTGAACCCAAACAAGTTTAGTATACTGTTTAGATAATGCAGAGATAATCCGTGTGTATTTTAATCCTAGAATTTAAACATCCACTTTATAAACGTTTAAAGTTGATAAGAGGGCGAGATAAGAAAGAGGATTATGCCATTTTTACCAAAGGAATTTTTTGATATTAGATTCTATCATTTCTTTTTATCTTCTTGTATTAAAAATTATTTATTCTTGATTGTTGATTGTAAATACATTGGAAATTCAGTGAGTATTGCTTAAACCTTGGTTATTTTGGGGTTCATTCATATCATAATTTGCAACTTCTTGACGTTTCTTTTACCATAACATTTAATATATTATATATAATATTATGTAATGTGTAGAATAATAAGGAAAGATAATTTATGAATGAAACCCTGTGTAATAAGGCTTGGTTGGTGCATTTTTGGTTCAAAGAATTTATATAAAACATGTACCTTTAGTTTAATAAGTTAGTAAATAACTTTTACGTGTAATGTGTAAGTTGTTTTTTTGTTATGAAAAAGAATGCAGAATTTATAAGATAACAACCAATCACATTTTTACTTGTTTTATATCATTATGATGAATTAACAGATTAAAAGTTTAAGATTAAAGGATAAAAAGTGATAAACAAAATAATATGTTTGGGGATATTTTGTTTGATTTCAACGCTGATGTTTTTGGCCGTAATCATTGCATTCTTTTGGATAAGATCTTGTTCATAAATTACATTTATTGATGAAAAACATTGAGTGGTAATTATTTGGATAAGCGTTCTCAAAACGAGGTGGAAGTTCTCAACCTGGAAGTTGCGCTGTAAGCGTTGGGTTGTCAAGTATCAATCAAAATTTGATTACTGGAGACTACTAACCACACGTATTGTGCTTACCCTTTTATTAGTAGCATTTTTAAATAAAATAAATATCGTTCGTGGCCTTTTTAACAAAAGAATTATCCTCCGTAGCTTTTTTAGTAATTAGAAGTAGACGAAGTAGAAAAGATCAAGGAAGGTTTTTCCTATTTTTAATAAAAATATCCAACATGAGTCATTGCAGCATAATTATTTCAGTAAATAGAATCATGGATTATTAAATTGCAAAAAGCACGGTTGATAGGAAATTTGAGCTGATTAAGTCGCTCCCGAAAACTTACCTAATATATTCCATAATTCACATCTAGGGACATTTTGGGAAAGTTCAGTTGAGGTAATTAAGGATTTTTGCAGTTTGAGACAGTCTGAGATCTTTTATAATGCATAATAATTGTGCAACAGTTATTAGTACCTTAAGATGAAAAGACATTATTGACTCCGGTATTGAATTGAATGAAGAGACAAATCAGATGAAATTTTATCTCCGATGCATGACACCTTGACACCACATCATCTTATATCTTTTATCCGTCTAAATTGCTTAGCTTGAGTTCATTATTATACCCAGATAACATAATATATCACAGTGTCGAAATATTTCTAACATTTGGTCTGATAACCCTGTAGATTGAGGCTTTTTGCATAGCATGCATATTTGTAAAATTACGTAACGCAGAAATCGGGCCACCCTTAATGGAGGAACTTAGGGAGCGTAACGTGGCCTCTGACCTCCCTTCCCCTCTTTTGCCCTTACCTAATTTATGAACAGCCAGCCAGTGTACTAATAAAGCGGTGTAATCGTGTATGAAATAGTACTTAAGTAGCTAGAAGTATCATCAGGTTTTAAAGTACTGCTATGTTTGCAACTATGTTTGCTTTCATAAATAAGAAGCATTGCAGGAAGTTGGAATTTTTACCAAGAAAATCCTAATTTTATTATTTTAAATTATATTCCTTCCGGTTTTTACTGATGTTGGAATGCTGAGTTGACTGTCATGAAATGTAATTAGACAATTCGAAGTTAAAAGTAGGAGTAGTCTTTGTCCCGGATGGACCTTCGAAAAAATAAGGAACGAAGGAGTAAATTGAATTACCAAAGTCTCTCCATTAACACGGCCACAGGATCGCTAACACATCCTTTTAAATGTCACAACCTCATTTTCAGTATTTAATTATTTCAGTAACAAATGCACTGAGAAATTACACTGAACATTTAAGAAACGTATGTTTCAATGTTTTAATGCAATTTTATAATTAAAAGTTGTTCAAAAATTCCAAATTATGGTGTTCTCCATTACATCACATACCCTTGTAAATAAAAATGACGACGGGATGAGTGCAATTTCAAGATATGATTTTTAACTCATAATTAGCACTCATATCTTTTTTGTCATCATTTAATCTAACATGGAAACCTATCCAAACTGTCAATTATCATGTTTTACTTAATAAGTGTACACTGTGTACACTCGGCTACCTCTCTGCAAACCAAAAAACAATTAATTGTTTAAAAGAAAAATCTAAAAGCAAAATATTTACTAATTTTAAGCTTGAAGTGCAGAATGAGTTAAGGTCAACCTATTTCTGGTTAAATTAAAGACCATAAATCATAAATAGTATTAAATTATCTTCACGAAAGTCATTGATCACTGTTCAACAGTTTGATCTACCTCCTGGGTCTTAATTTTAAATTATAGGCATTGGTTTGGTCTGTTATCAAGACATTTGTAACCAAACTCTGCTATTAGTAAGTCCATTCTTGAGTAAACAGAAAGTTCCAGGGTGACTCTGACCGACATTGTGCAGGCAGTAAAGTTTTATCCGAAGTCAGTGACATCATTGTTAAAGCCTACCCAGTTTTGTTCCTATAAAAAACTCAAAAACTGTTTTTATTAAAAATAGATACTTCCCTTTTCAAAATAAACCCCAACTGAATCATTTTGTAATTAGTTTGACAAAAAACAGACTTTTATTAATTTACTTTGGAAACCTCACAGCATTCAGAAAAATGAATTCGTGGTTGAATATTAAACCTAATCTTTTATTCGTACACACTTAATCAAAGTTTCTAATTGCAATTGAATTCAACTGTAAATAGAAAACAATTTAAATTTTAGTAAGAGACAACACGGAAATTTTAAAATTAATTTTTTAGCCCAAAACAATTTTCTAAGTTGGCACTTTTCCATTTGAGACAAAGCAGTAGTAGTGGCAACTTGAACAAATGGAATTACAATAATATTACAATATTAATAATAATCATAATCATAATTATGTAAATTAAACAAGAAAAAGTTGAAAGAATATTTGTAGTGATGACTTCATATTTTTAAGATATGATGTAAATATAAATGTGATGATAACTCGATCTTCTTGTCTCGTTGTGACTTCATCTTCCTCATCCTCACATTCTCGAACATCTTTAGTAAGTTAGAAAATTACTGTAGTATTTATATGGCAGTATGGAAGTAGTGTAGTACATTTCTCAGTTATTATGACATATGTAGTAAGTGGCATCTTTTTAAAATACTTCATCCTTTCTGCTGATTTTGTATTTCTATTGGATTTTTAGCTGCGGCTTCTAATTATTATTTGCTTTTATTCCTTGTAGAGAAATTCCAATGGATTTTTTGCTTTAAAAAGTAAAAGCGTATAAAAAATGTTCACGTATTGTGTGTATCATATTCTTCATCTTTATCATAGCTTGATTGTAAAGGAAGGTAGTGCAGTGTAGTGCAGTAGTAGTGTGGTGTAGGAGTAGAGTGTAGAGTTGCAATTGTATATAAGGCACAGAGCAGTGTGGTTTCTTCCACTTTATTCATACTTTCTGAAAATCAAAAAGAATTTTGAAATCGAAATAAAAGCTTTTTTTCGAAGATTCTATGTTTTTGAGCTTTTAAAAATGCGTCGGGATATGCATGCTGATAAAATGAAGTTATTTTGTGATTGTGGTGTAAATGAACGTAAAACAAGAATACCGTAAAACTCGAATTAGAAACCTATAGGGATAGGGATGTATGTCGGAGCTTTTCGAAAATATGGTGGGGGTATATTCCAGAAGGATTTATTTTTTAAGGAATTCGCCAGCCGTGGGGAGTTATTTAAAGAGGGTTGTAATCCGGAGGGGTTCTAATTCGAGTTTTACGGTACATAAGAACATCCTAAAAGCAAAGAGCAAAGTTATATGAGCAAAACAGAAAAATACCAAAACCTTTGGGAAGGTCCATCTTAATTATCTACACATTTATTATACTCGTGATGATAGACGAATAAACCATTGCAACGGATTTACATAAGTGTCGTCAGATCTATTATGAAATGGAACACGTTAAATGATCAGGATAT
>JAQGBU010000837.1:0-18316 GCA_034698605.1 Isotoma decorata
AATATACAAAGTCGGCAAAAACGACTTCGGCATTATAGCGTTCGGCAAAATGGATTCGGCAATTTGACATGGAACCTAAGAAGCACCTCCTTATAATTATCAACTGTTATTTAGCTATTGAAACAACTAAATAGGTATGGGAACCTAGTAAACATTACATTTTGATATGAGTGATGAACTGTGCAAGGGAGTGAAGGGAATGTCAAGGGACAGGTTGAACAAGTCGGTAGAAGAGAAGTCAGGTTCAAGTTAACCTAGGGAATATACGGGGCCTAGTATATTCCCTAGGTTAGCCCAAAATTGGCAGAAGATGCGGACAGTTTTTTTAGTTCCTCAAAGTGGGGCCCTTCCGGAAGGGGAAAATCAAATTATGGCATTTCTAAATCCATTGCTCTTGAGTTTTGGATAGAAAACTTTAAGGTTGGCTTTCGCCGCCTCATCCCACTTACAAGCTATATACCATTCTAAAGCCTTTAATAACCTGAACAATATTTGTTTTTCTCCAATAACCTTGCTAAAACAGGGATAATTGAGGTGAAAGGTGATAGTTGGGTCATGACCAGGGTTTTCTAGGTTAGGTTACTAGGACATGTGCATCCAATCAAACATTTTAATAATTTTGGGGCTAATTTTGAAGTAAATTAAAATAAAATGATTGTCTTAATAACCCTGGATGAGGCAGCATATAATATGCTATGCCAAAGGGATGCTCGTGAGAGGTGTACAAAGCCAAGCCTCTTCCACAATAAAAGAACATATCTCACTCTTATTCACATTCTAAGCGATTTCACCTTTGTATTTACTCATGTAAAACATGGTAAGATAAGTTGACTCAAGCGGCCTTTTTACCTGTCATTCAGTTACCTTGGTCATTTAAATGTACGTTAGCACCCTCAATAGGAAAACTGGAGTGACACCTCTCACCTCAATCATTAACATTATCAAAACCCACAAAAATGCCAACTTGTTCAGTTTTGAAGGGCTGTAAAATGGTCTATAGTTTGTGTATATGGTAAGAGGGGCGGTAAGGCCCCCCAAATAAAGCATGTTAAGGCAGTTAAGGGTAGGGGGAAAGGCTTCTAAAGCGTATAGGAGGTCACACCCACCACAGGGAGCACGTCCAATCCCATTCACCTAACCCCCCTCATGAGACAGTGTCAATTTACATGCTCATTTAAATTAGATTGTGAGCCCATGCACATACATCCCTCTCCGTATATGGTCTCAAATCTCTCAGAATATAACTCAAGCTATTCATTTATACAAAAATTTAAATGTTTCTTCTTTCTTGGCCTATTCTAGCTCGTTAATTTTGATTTCCTAACCTCTTCCTATTCCTATCTCATTTCTTATCTCATTTTTCTTGAAACGAAAAAGAAACTGGAGCCAAATGGAACCAAAATGAATTACTAAATGTATTGAAATGTGTTTGTGTAATGAGAATAATGTTTGTTGTATTTGTTTCAGGGAACTGGTCAATGGTGGTTGTATTTATTAGCATCCCAGGGATACTGCGTAGTTGCAATTGACTCTAGAGGCTCACATCATCGTGGAGTTCAATTTGAAAGTCATATCCGACGTAGAATGGTATTCCTTTTCCATCCATCTCCAAAGGGGTGTGGTTTCTTCACATTATTAACCTTTTCAATTACTAATTAATTACCGTAGGGGACGGTGGAGCTGGAGGATCAAGTAGAAGTTCTTGAGTGGCTAGCCAACAAAGAGAAATACATAGACTTAAATCGAGTTGGAATTTATGGATGGTCCTATGGTGGATATCTTAGTCTCATGGCTCTTGCTAAGTACCCCCAGCTATTCAAGGTGCGTTCACAAATGCTGCAAAGGCCTTAATAATTATTCACTAATCCTGGTATGTTTTCTACAGGTATGTGTGGCAGGGGCCCCCGTCACCTCCTGGGAATTGTATGACTCAGGCTACACAGAGCGATACATGGATCTACCCGAGTCCAATCCCTTGGGGTATAAACAAGGCTCTGTTTTAACTCATGTTCAACAATTTCCAGATGAATTGGGAAGACTTCTTCTTGTTCATGGATTAAATGATGAAAATGTTCATTTTGTTCACACTGCCGAACTTTTAAATTGTTTGATTCGTTTTGGAAAGCCCTATCAATTACAAGTATATCCAAGTGAACGACATTCACTGAGGCGGCTAGATGCAACTGAACATTATGAAACTATGTTACTTGCCTTTCTTCAAAATAGTTTATAAGTCCCCCTACCTATTTTATTCCTTCCCATCCACCCATTTTCTTTTCCCTTTTACCTCACATCAATTTCCTTCTCTAAAGGTAGGTCATTAAGGTCACTTTTTTCCCTTAAAGGTCAGCCTTATTCAAGGCCTTGGTAACACACTAAAAAGGAAAGAATGTAAAATGTGCACACTTGATTCCCAAGCCAAGAAGGGTTCAAATTTAACCTTCAAGTGCTACTAATTTACTACAATGTGACTTACATACGTATTAATTGTTCCTTCAAGTGCGGGTTTCCAGACCCTAAAACATTTGTGTTTGTCGAGGTTATGAAAACATGGCTAAGGGTTGAGAGACTTGGAATGGTGCAAAGGGAGCTAAAGGACTCTTTTCTCTTTTAAATTGTTTCATAAACGACCTAATAATGCTAAATTACTGTATAAAAAAGCAGGTAAAATGATGCAATTGACCACGTGCTAAACATACACATACAAATACATATAAACTCCATCTAAATAAGCTAACAAAATTGTATAAATCTTTTAAAAATTATTTAAGACTATCTGAAAGAGTGTTTCTGTTGTTTATTGTTTGTTGGATCCCTTTGGTTGTGTCCAAGGGACAGGAAAAATGACCTTTGACCTTTTTAAAGAGGACTGAGCAATATTGACCTCTTTTTTATGAGTAGTAACTCACTCTGCCTTGACCACACCCCCAAATAAACCTTTTTATAATGAGTGAATCTAAAATTTATTGTCTTGTTTTTTTTAAAGGGCCTTTATTCATTTTCAATGATATAGAATGGATGAAGGGCCTCGCATCCACTGTTTTCAATCAAAGTTTGAACCATATAACGCGACTTAAGAGCCTGTGAGGGTTAATATCCACGTGAGACTCTTTCTACCCTCCATTAGAAAGTTAAGGGACCGAGCCAAGGGAGGTCAGGCTGGATACCCTTTTTACTTGCCAAGAAAACATTTATGTCAAGTTAATTATGGTAGGGCTAGAATAATGCGGAAGGGAAATGGCTCCTATTTTTAGTTCAAGGGTACTAATCATAATTATTTAGTGTTAGGATTTCATTTAGAATGGAGACCCTTTGGAGACAAATAGAGAAGGACATAAATAATAGGGTTGAATAAAAGATAGCCTTGCCTTGAAGAATGGAGTAAAAGTGATGATAAGGGCTACTATGCATGTATAGAGAGATAAATTGGATTGAGGGCTTGAGGGCCATGTCTCTTTTGGTAGATGCACTTACGAAGTAGGAGAAAGCTATGTGAAATGGATTGGGGTAAAATGAGACAGGTTTTTTAAGGCTTCCAATAATTTGCTGGAGAGTGCCATTTTGCACACTTTTCATCATCATCTTCTGGTTGTGCTGGCCACACACTCTCCAGCCAAATCTACTTTCTCTGTTCTTTTGATTGACTCCGAAGGGCCGGCACAATCTATCCTCCCCCGACCCCTGCCAAATTTATACCTATCTCCCCTCTTTTACTCTTCCAACTTGTAAACTAAATAAGTAGGATGAAGGGAAATGATATGAGTGGATTTTTGGATGGGGCCTCCAACCTAGCCCTCATCTCCCTCATCAAAGCAAAGCAACCCTTATGCTAAAAAAGCTTCTTCTCAAACTGAGAAAAATAATAAAATGGGGGCCCCAATTAATATGGACATGGATGGGAGAGATTGGGCCCTTGGGTTGGGCTCCCCTTTCAGGGCTAATGTACTACTAGCCCTGATGCCTCTTTGGGGAGAAAATGGGAGAAGGCCCCTACTACTAAGGCCCACCCTACTCCATCATCAATTCCAATGGCTAGAAGAAAGTACTGGAATGTTGGTTCTTGTGAAGAGTGTGAAACAGAATCGGCACAACTCATTTTTTGTTGGGGGATTGTGAGGAGGAGGAATGACGCATTTCTAGTACTTTCAGCAGAAAGAATCTTCTTCTTCTGCATTCTGCTCTCATGTGAAAAACCCTACTCATTTTGAGTCACACTCGCCACTCTACTACAAAAACCATCTATTCATAAATCACGTGCTCTTTTTCACCCTTCATTTAAGAGGAGTTTAGTTGACACATGAGGAGGAGAAGTATGCTACCCTTTGAACCTTACTAAAATAGAAGCGTCCTTTTGGATAAATCAAGTGTGGTGCCTTGCAGGAAGGTACTAAAGAATGAAGGTAAATGGGGGCGGTTGTTTATGAACGGAGATGTTTGGTGGTGTTGCAGGGGAAGAAGATTGGCAACTGCGCATCCATCTCTCATCGGAGGTCCCTCAACACAGAGAGACAGAACAGAGCCATTCAGTCCAACTCACATTCTACTCAATTAAACAATGTCCTCTCTTAATTGCAATCAAACCAATTAAATATTTAGTTTTATTTCAGCGTTTTTATCACTTCATTTTAACCTGGTGACCCAACAACACTTTAACCTCAACACAAAAGTAAGTACAAATATTAAGCAGTCTTTTTTAAATCATCTTTTATATTTCTTTACAGCTGACGACGCTGCCACTCCGCACTCCATCATTTCCCATTTTTCGTTTTATAAAATTCAAAATTTACATTTTTAAAAATTTATTCGAATTTTGAAATTATTTATTACTATTGTTTACTTGATACTTTTTGTTTGCTAAACATAAAGAGGAAATCCATTCCACATTCTACTCCAAAATTAAAACAGAGTTTCAAAATTTTGAATTTCAAATTTTTCTCACATTTGACATTTCACTCTCTTTCCCAACTCTGACCTCTTATTTTAAAAGTGTCAAGTGGGTACATAAATGTAGTAGGTGTGAGGAGTGTGCTAAATTATTCCATAAATTCCTCTTCCTTTGAACTTTGACCTTTAACTTAACATGAACTTTTACTTGACCTTTAGAGTTGAACGAGCCTTTGATTGGTGGATCAATCGAAAAAACCACTTATTAGAATATTTTGAATTGTGAAGCGGGCTTTGGAGAGGATTCTAATCCCTTGCCCCTTAGACATAAAATAATTCCGAATGCTAAAAGTAGTTGATTGGGGCAACGATGAAAACTGTGCAGTTGAACTGACGCCCGTGGCGGCCGCTCCCTCTTCACTCCTCCCACTGGAAATACAAGAAGACGCTGTAGAAATAGAGGTGACCTCACACCAACAAATCTACTCCACCCACTTCTATCTGAACATCCCTGCCGAGGACTCTGAGCAAACGATATTCCTCGTCCCTTCACCAGCCGACCCCACCCACTTTACAGCCCCAGCAGAGCAGGAGGAGGAGGAGGAGCAGCAACAGAACACAACTCCAGTTCAAGTAGTCCCAAGGTCAATCCTTTTGGGTCGAGTTCAGAAAAAGCAGCGTCGCAGGATGTCTGACCGTGTTCTCATTTTAAACAAGAATAACTACGGGGGAGGAGCCTCCAATAATCAACATCATGGGGGCAACAACTCTCAGCAGCGTGTCGTCCTCGTGGATAACAGCAACACTGCAAATCAACAAGGTCATCCATCAGGCCAAGGTCAACAGAGCACGTCCAATGGGCCCTTTAGATTCGTCAGGATGGCAAGTGTCAATGTAAATGACAGCAATGTACCCACAGCCGTCATTCAGCCTCATCATGTCCAACTTCAGCTCAAGATGGCTGACCCTGTCACAAGCATGAGTAAGTACAATTAGTACGTGCAGTGCAGAAAGGGCAAAGGTCATCTATATATTTCATGTTTTTATGATTGACAGGTCTTTTGGACACAGCGCATCGAGAGTACCAAGCTGGTTGTTATGAAGACGCTGAGCGACATTGCATGCAGTTGTGGAGACAAGATCCAACCAACACGTCTGTTTTGCTCCTCCTCTCGTCTATTCATTTCCAGTGTCGACGCTTTGAGAAGTAACTTTGAGACCCGTTTTCCCTCCATTCTCAATTAACTCCTTTTTTAACGCTTTTGTTTCCTTCCCTCTAGATCAGCAACATTTAGCACGCTGGCAATAAAGCAAAACCCACTTCTAGCGGAAGCGTACTCTAATCTTGGAAATGTGTACAAGGAGCAACAACAGTTGCAAGAAGCGCTGGAGAATTATCGACACGCTGTGACGCTTAAACCCGATTTTATTGATGGATATATCAATCTGGCTGCCGCTTTGGTTGCTGCTGGAGAAATGGAGCAGGCTGTTCAAGCCTATATCACAGCATTGCAGTACAATCCCGTAAGTTAGAACCTTCTATTTTGTAACATTAAGGGGATGAGTCTACTCTATCCCTTCCATGCTAACTGCATTCCTTTTTGTTTTGTTTTTGCGCAGGATTTGTACTGCGTTCGAAGCGATCTTGGAAATTTATTGAAAGCGCTTGGGCGACTGGACGAGGCAAAGGTAACTCTATCTTTTCCTTTGAATCCTTTAGAGAGAAATTTAAAGAAAATAGAAGGAGTCAAAGTTCAATATTTCTAGAAAGTCACAGTTTTTAAAGGAAAAAAGTTATCAGAGATGATAAAGGGCAATAGAAATTGAAGTAATGAGTCAGTTCTTTTTTGTTTTCTTGTCCAAAAGGCTCTTTAGCAGCGTCAGCCTCCTGTTTAAACTTTCTCTCTAAATGTCTTCCTAATGGGCACACAAATGGCTCCTGCATAATAATCTCTCTTCGTCCACTAGTTGTTGTTGTTGTTATTAGTAGCTTTAAGACGGTGATAGCCTTGGAAAGGCCACACGCTTAAGGTCAAACGCTTTCCAGTGGGTTATGGCTGTTCATCTCCTTCCACATTTATTTAGTAAAGGATAGTTTGATTGAGATTGGTTTCCTCTGCGCGCTCGCTCATGTTCAGGTTAAAATTGTGCGCAAAATAATAATAATAAGCGTTCATCATCATCCGCAACAGCATCAGCAAGCGCTGATCCAGCCTATATGAATGAAGCACCTGCGCTGAGACTCGTTCCTCCAGGGTCAAAGGTCCATCATTCAAGGGTCCTCTTCTGAAGGGTCCTCTAGAGAAAGAAGTCCTGCTTTTGGTTACTGCCCTCGGGTCCACTTGTTGTGATGTGCGGTGGCTGCTGGCGTTTTCCTCATCTGTTTGCTGTATAGTAAATGCATGAAAGAGAGAAAGGGAGAGAGACAGAGAGAAGATAAGATCAGAGGGGTCAGAGGTTATAAGCGTCTTCTCTTTCTCTCTCTCTCTCTTTCTGTCTAATTTGGTGGTATTGAAGCTTGATTTTATGCGCTGCGCTCCAACTGTAAATACATTTTGATTAGAGATTTGAGTTAGATTTGAGTTAGATGGTGATGGAGGGGGAGGAGGTCACTTTTGATGGAGTGGGAGGCCGGCGTGCTCCCTTACAGTTAGAAGATGGAAGAAGGCAGCAGACCTTAACCCACTATTTTAATTTACTAAATGTCAAAGGTCACAGTAACAAAGGCTCTGTCACTTCTCCCATGGGGTCAAAAAGAGCAAAGAATGTTTAAATGAGGAAAGCCCATATGCTCACCCCGTACTTAAAAGAATAATAATACAAGAATAGGACAAGTATAGTTTTTTATGAAGGGCCCAAGGCGCTCTTGTTACTGTGACCCGAGTCTTGAGCGCCCATATGGAATCTCCAAAGGCTCCTAAATTACTTCACTTTTTACAAAGTCCTATCATATCAAGCTGGCTAGGGAAAGAAGCACTTGACCTTCACCTTCACTCATGACACTCGAAAGGGTCATTGTGAGCAGGTGAAGGGTAAAGTGACATTAGCGGAGATTAAGTGTAACCGTTAGAGCTAGTATGAATGAATGTGATGGTTTGTGGCTGTGTGTGTGTGTCCTTAAGGGCGGGTGGGTGTGGCTGAATGGGTTCCTTAGAGAAAAGGTCAAAGGTTAGGAGTTTTAGAGTTAGAAGGACGTCCGTCCGTGCCCAGACAGAGAGAGACTAATCACTGATTTCATTTTTGATCTTGTTCTTATCGGGTAAGTTGTAGGCCATGTGAAAAGAGAGAGCGTGAGAGAGAAAGAGAGAGTACACACTTACACACGCCATAAATAGTTAGGTCAAAGTTCAAAAGAACAAATTTGACCTCTCTTCATCGTCATCATCATCCCTCTTCGACCTTTGCCTCGTGTAAAGGGACGACGCGTCGTCTCCTCTCATCAAACAACCCAGCTCTTCCCCTCACCATGGGTCAACCTCTCTCCAACCTCACTCAGTTGGACAGAATAAAAAGAGGTTAAAGGTCACCATAGAGATGAAGAAAGGCTGGGATGTTGCAGCGTCCTCATCACTGGCGCTGCGCTACTGCCCACGCTGTGTCACCTCACCCCCAATCCCTTGACGTTGTTGCTGTCGCCGTTACAAATCCTTCATTGTCTTTTTATATTTACTTTAAAATTCCTCAAGTCTCACTCAATCATCATGGTAATTATTATATTCTCTCCCTACATCATTTTTTTTTATTAAATTTACACTGCAAACAAGAACCTTTTACTTTTCTCAATTAAAAATTACACCACTTGAAATCGTTTCAAAAATTTTAAAAAAATTCAAAATCGACGTGAAGTGATTGAAAAAGGAGAAGAAGATTGCGCTGACGCTCCAAACAAATAATTTTGCTGCTGTAAGGAACTTTTACATTGCGCTGCGCCCGCATTAGAAAATCTAGCTGCCTTGTGCGCTCATTTTGCATTTTAGGGTTATTTCAGAGCGCTGTAAGTAGAAAAGCGAATTAGGTTGCGCTGCGCCCGCGCCCGCGCCCGCTCCTACATGAATAGAAGCCTATCATGTATTTTTTATATACATTTTTGGTCAGGGAAAGCGCTCGTCTTATCTCCTTTTGCGCCCGCATTTAAAATATATGACCTGCGCTTGTTTCACTCTAAAAGTAAAAAGACGCCGCTGCAGCGTAAAACTTTACTAGGAAAATATATTGACACTGCGCTGCGGCTAATTACTTACTTAAGCTCATATCTACTATACTCATTACGTTTAGCATGTCAAAGGTTATCTATGTTTTCTATTCAAAAGGTGGAACACCTTTTACAATTATTTTTATCATTATCTAGAAGTTAATTAATTATTTAACTCCACAATTACAGAATAATTAATGAATGGTTAAGCTAATCAATGTTTTTATTTCATTTGCCTTCTCCTCCCTTCCCATTTCTCCTCCGAATTCTCTCTTCTCTTCTGTTTCTCTTGTTGTTGTGTGACCTCCTTGACCTACCTCATGGACCACACCCACTTCCCAAATTATTTCTTTATTTGGTGGTGGTGTGAAGGCCTGCTATCTAAAAGCAATAGAGACAAGACCGGATTTTGCTGTTGCCTGGAGTAATCTTGGATGTGTTTTTAATGCACTGGGAGAAATATGGTTGGCCTTGCATCATTTCGAGAAGGCTGTGACCCTTGACCCTAACTTTTTGGATGCTTACATAAATCTTGGCAATGTGCTGAAAGAGGCCAGGATATTTGATCGGTATGTCTTGACACATCACAAAAGTCTTACAAGCCAAATAATGGGCAAAGTATTTATTCTTTTAGTCTTAAATAATTATTCTATTCTATGGTTGCAGGGCCGTAGCAGCCTATCTCAGAGCTCTTAATTTGAGTCCAAATAACGCTGTTGTTCATGGAAATTTAGCTTGCGTCTATTATGAACAAGGGTGAGTCTTTTACGTTTCATATGGCTTCTAGTACCTATCTCTCATCCTCTTATTAGACCCCCATGGGGAATCATTGTTCAAAGCAATTATTGAATGCAGTTTAACATGGGAAGATGTAAGGAAGGATGGGCTTCTAAATCTACCTTTATTAGGCTAAATGTCTGTTTGTAGAAACCCTGTGGGCCTACGGGTTCCAGGTCACGGAGGATGACATTCCAATCAAAATTTTAAGATTGTTTTCCTAAAATTCCTTGTTCATTCATTTTTTGTAGATTTACGGATTTGGCGATTGAGACGTATAAAAAGGCTATAGAATTGCAGGCAAATTTCCCAGACGCCTATTGTAACTTGGCAAACGCTTTAAAAGAAAAAGGGCTTGTGAAGGAAGCTGAGGATTGTTACAACACGGCGCTTAAACTTTGTCCAAGTCATGCGGATTCTTTGAATAATTTAGCCAACATCAAACGAGAGCAAGGATTCATTGAAGCTGCTACAGATCTTTATTTAAAAGCTCTTGAGGTAACTCCCAATCGCATCTTTCTCACAGAGCTAAAAAGGGAGGTGAGCCCTTAATAACGTGTTTTTGCGGCCCCTTAGGTATTTCCAGACTTTGCTGCAGCGCATTCAAATTTGGCCTCAGTGCTCCAACAACAAGGAAAACTCTCTGATGCTCTAATGCATTACAAAGAAGCTATTCGAATCCAACCCACATTCGCAGATGCTTACAGTAACATGGGAAACACTCTGAAAGAACTACAGGACATTCAAGGAGCTCTCACCTGCTATCAGCGTGCAATTCAAATAAATCCAGCGTTTGCAGACGCTCATTCAAATCTCGCCTCCATTCACAAGGATTCTGGTAACATCCCGGAGGCCATTCAGTCTTACAGAACAGCCTTAAAGTTGAAACCAGATTCACCCGATGCTTACTGCAATCTCGTGCATTGTCTCCAAATCATTTGCGATTGGTCAGAATATGAAGATCGAATGGAGAAATTGGTAAGGGACATCACGTGTCTCCAATTTCAAATATTTTGTATCCATGGAAACTTTTAATCAAATAGGTTTGTTTAATTACAGGTGAAGATCGTAGCAGCTCAGGTTGAGAGGAATCGACTTCCATCTGTCCATCCTCATCACTCAATGTTATATCCTTTGAGTCACGAACAACGTAAACTGATTGCCGCGAAACATGCTATGATGTGTGCGGACAAGGTATGTGTATGCTTCTTCCTCCCTTCTGTTTCGAATTTCAAAATTTCCCACCACCACTTAATTAAAAAATAATTTGAAAAACGTTTGGTTGCAGGTGCTTGTGTTGCATAAAGTGCCTTACCCATACCCCAAGTCACTAGGGCGAGAAAGACTTCGTATTGGTTATGTCTCTTCGGATTTTGGAAACCATCCCACGTCTCACTTGATGCAATCCATTCCAGGATTTCATAGAAGAGAAAATGTAGAGATATTTTGCTACGCTTTGAGTCTGGATGATGGAACCACATTCCGATCCAATATTGTCAGAAAAGCAGAACACTTTGTTGATCTCTCAAACGTAAGCTCAGGCCTAAATAATGCCCTTAAATTATTTCTCATCCGCCAATATTCAAAATTAAATTTGAATCCTTCTCCTCCTTTTGTTTAGATTATGTGCAACGGGAAAGCAGCGGATAAAATAAACGCTGACGGAATACATATTCTAGTTAACATGAACGGGTACACGAAGGGAGCGAGGAATGAAATATTTGCCCTTCGACCCGCCCCAATTCAAGTCATGTGGTTAGGATACCCGGGAACAAGTGGTGCAAATTATATGGATTATATTATAACGGACAAAACTACATCTCCCCTTGAGTTCGAATCGCATTACAGTGAAAAGTTTGCTTACATGCCATTCACTTACTTCATTGGAGATCACAGACAAATGTTTCCTCATCTTACGGAAAGAGTGGTCGTTTCTGGACAAGATCCAAAGGTACTTTTCCCATTTACTATTTACCAGCTGCTTTTATAATTATGAGCCGAGTGGGAGATATTGTAAATTTGAATTGTATTTGTGTTTTTGTAGGACGGTGGATCAGTGGCAGATAATGTGGCCGTGATAAACGCACCTGATTTAAGTCCCGTGTTACGTCATGCAGGAGTGCGGGAAATAAACGAAATACTCCAGGTTACATCAGGAACGGATTCAAAGTCAACAACAGCCGTTTCAATCTCACTAAAAGTAGCTGATTTGCCTAATTCCACAGCCATCGATGTAAGTAAAATCCCCCTCCTTCTTGGGTTATCAATAAAGGTGGCTTAATTCAACAATATAAATTTGTTCTAGACGATGATCCGATCTGGTCACGTGCACACGACGGTCAATGGACTAATTCTACAAAACGGACTCGCTACGCCTCAAACGAACAACCGAGCTGCGACAGGGGAAGAAGTCCCTCAGAGTATTTTAGTCACCACAAGACAACAATACGGACTTCCTCAAGATGCTATTGTGTATTGCAATTTTAATCAGTTGTACAAAATTGAGCCGGCCACGCTCAGAATGTGGGTTAATGTAAGTGACCTTTGACCCCTCACCTCCCTCCCTCCCTCCCCTTTCAGCTCCAAAATAACTTTTTATGTTCTACCAGATACTGAAACGGGTACCAAACGGAGTGTTGTGGCTCCTCCGATTCCCAGCAGTGGGGGAAGCAAACATTTTGAACACGGCTGCAAGCTGGGGACTTCCACCGGGTAAAATAATCTTTAGCAACGTGGCAGCCAAAGAGGAGCACGTGAGGAGAGGACAATTAGCGGACATTTGTCTGGACACTCCCCTTTGCAATGGACACACAACATCTATGGACGTTCTTTGGGCAGGGACTCCAGTTGTCACGTTGCCCCTGGAGACACTCGCCTCAAGAGTTGCTGCTTCTCAACTCATGTCTCTCGGCGTCCCTGAACTCATAGCTAATTCTAGACAACAATACGAAGATATTGCTTCCAGGCTTGGAACTGACAAGGAATTGTAAGTCTCCACCCACTCACTCCTCCCCCTCCTAACAAATCTCTCATTAATATATCTTACATTTATTTTTAGCTTGAAAATGATCCGAGCAAAAGTGTGGCAAGGACGAACGGAATCCTGCTTATTCGACGCTGCCCACTACGCTGCTGACCTCGAGGACCTCTACACAAAAATGTGGGAAAGATGGGAACGTGGAGAATCCCCTGATCACATTACACAACTATCTAGAGTCTAAATTTCTCTTCTTTTTTTTCTCTTTTCCTTCAATTTCTTGTGAAATGAAATGAATGTTATTGTTACTGTCGTACATGGATGCTCCTCCTATTAATTGATTGCTACACACGCTTTTTCCTTCTCCTTTCAGTGTAATTAAATGTAAGAGAGAGAGAGAGAAATCTATTTAATAATTGACTAAGTACAGAATTAAATGTTAGTTTTAGTTTGATGACGTTGTTGGTTGTTGGGTGGGTGTGGGAGCTGGTGGGTTCCTCAGCGTCAACAATTCCCACCATTTCTATTAATCATACAAAGATGTATAGGTAAATGTGTAGAGGAGATGGAAGGATTTTGTGAAAAAGTGTAAAAAGCGTGGAGGAAGAAACAAAGAGGCTTATTATTATTCAATTATCCTAGACAAAATGTGTAACTTTTTCTGTAAATAAAATATACATTGTCACCGACGCATAATCTCCTTATAAATCAACCTTGTACTTTCTCATTTCATTTCTCTATTCATTTTGAGGATAGGAGGGGGCATGGGGGTGTAGATTGACACCGATTATAGGAAGAAATAGGATAGGAAAAAGTAGGACCTGAATAAATAGGACGGAATACATAGGACGATGAAGAAATAGGACAATAGAAAAATTTGCTGACTATTTCGGTATGTGATATAATGATAGTTTTTTTTAAAGATCTGCATTGCTGACATACTGACTAATTTTGTAGATGACTTGATAGTTCAATCTAACCAATGGAATGACAACAATTTTAACTCCTGCTACCTGATTGTTTGTCCATCCCCTAAATTAGTCCCCATGGGTTCAATAATTCCACCCAGAATATAGTCCCTAGTCCCGTCCTATCACAAAGCTAGTTATTTTATATGGTGGTGTATAGTTATAAAAATGTTGGATTTTCTTAGAATGAATTGTCCATGTCTTAAACACGTTTTGTTCAAGTTTTTATAAATTCTTAGAATATTTTATGTTTTATTAGAAACAATAAACCCCCCCCCCCCACCCTGAGAATATAGCCCCATCCCTGCCGAAGGGTTAAAATATTAAACCGCTAAGAATTTCTAATTAGAGTTTACCTATAGGTTGCTGGTATCCCTTGTCAGCCCCATGTAATACTATATGTATAGGTACAAGTATTTTGGCTAGTTCTCTGGTACCTACCTAAAACCTTAATTAGAACCGCATGGGGATAATTGTTTCGAAGGAATTATTGAATAGTTTAATAGCCGGGGGGATTTAATACTGAATGGACTAAGGAGAAGGGATTGTATACCAGGTGGGCTTCTAAATCGGGGGCATTAAGTCGGTTTCTATATATTATGTACATCTTTGCCGTCTCATCTAGACATTGTCGTCTAAAAAATAATTAATAATGTTTAATTTTATTTTAATTCATTTCATTTGGACGAGTATTGGTAAGTTTAACAACTTACCAATACTTACATAAACTGTCCTGTTTTTTCCTGTCCTATTTCTTCCTCCTCCTATATCTTCTTTATCCTATACACTACCCTATTTATTCCGTCCTAGGTCCTATTTTTTTTTATCTTCTTTTTCTGGATACCATTGACACCTCCCCCAACCACTTATCAAATCATGCAAAACCAGCAATTTCAATTATATGTTCATTTGAGGTGTTTTTGTGACGGAATCCCATCCTTTCTTCCAATTTCTCAGTTGGATGGAGGGTGAAAAAGTGATTAGAATACCTTGAGTGCTTGGAAAGTAGCCGGGAGGGGGATGGACTGTAACAGGGCTCCCTGGCCCTTAAAAGTCACCCTTCTGATGAGCAAATGAAAGGGCCCTTCCCTCCAACCTCATTTTCCTATTTCCCCACTTGTTTTCCATTTGTCTGACGTATTTAGCCTGATATAATATATCCTTTCTTCTCCTTTCAGTTTTAAAAAATCAATAAAATGTGCAAGGAAGAGTGATTAAAAAAAGAAACACTTATTTCATCTTTATTCAATAAATCAAGTAGACATCACACATAGAGCAACAACATTTAAGGAAACAACATTTTTATAACATTTTTCCATAATTAAATAAATTTGATTGAATTGTTAAATTATGCTTGGGAGATTGTAAAAGGGAGAGAAAGGAATAAGTTGTCTCTGGTGTCCTTTCTTCTCTTAGAGATTCGGTTGCAAATGGATTTTAGACTCGAGAGTTTCCCAATCTCCAAAATCTCCATCCGACTTTCCTTTAAATACTCCATTCTAAGGTTTAGAATCTCACAAAATGGTGCAAAGAGTGCTCTAATCCTAACAATTATTCATTATTGATAAAATCCACCTTTCCATTTTACATTCACTATCAATTGAGGGATCTAAAATCTAAAGCATAAACACAAATAACCCTAACAAATATGTGTTTTTAATCTAATATTAAAGTGACTTTCAACGGTCTTAACTACCTAACGTGGCCTTAAATTGTTTAATTCAAAGGAATGTAACTGTAAACATTTATTTTCACAACACTCACCTCTTAATTACTTACTTTATTCATTAACTTAATTTAGCACATTTATAATTGAAGAGGGCTCTTTACTTTCACATCCTTCCAACCCAATTTCAAATCATTTCAGATTTTTCATTAGATTTTATACATCTCCTGGGTTTACCTAAATAGTTACAGGGACTTGACAACTTTACATTTGCCAGCAACCTTGTCATCAACATAATCTTCTTAAAGCCCTATCCCTTCAATGTTAAACTTGTGTGAGGGAACGTTGGAAGGGTCCCTTGTTTGCTTAAACATTACCTATATCATATCACCTCTCCTACTCTTATTCTTTTTTATGGTATCTCTATAAATAATAGACTGAAAGTAGAATTAGATCCCCGTGGGCTCTTATATTTAGAATGGCTTCTACACACTAATACATTATCCTCTCCTTCTCCTCTCAACACAAATATTTATCTCTTAATTAATCTCTCTTTAAATTACTGAGTAAAAGATATTGGATGACCTTAATTGACCTTAATCTCATTGCATTATAAACACACACTTTGCCCCCCTTTTACTTGATTAGCACCTGTTGAAGTAAGGGACCACACCCCTTCTCTGCCCCTTCCAACTATTACTCTACATTCATATAACATCTTCATCCTTTAAATTCATTTTAAACCTTTGACACATTTCACCAACCAGTATAAGTATAGTTCCATCGGACTAAAATCTAGAGAAGATTTAAAAAAGTGTAGCTCCTAATTAATGCTAAGAATAATGTTTGACACCTTTTAAATTGATACAATGAATGGTTGAGGAGATGGCGGAATGCCCCTAATATTATACCCTCTTAGAGCGTCACACAAAGATATTTAATTAGTTAGACTAATTATAATTATATGTAATTGTTACGTTGTACAGAAATTGTAGTTGGGTTCCATTTCATTCACCATCTCTAGAATATCTGAGAACAAAAGAAAGCCTTATTTCTCATATTCATTAAAGAATATCTTTCATACCATTCTACTCATAATATTTCCATACTTCCCTTAGGTAAATAATTATAAGGGCTCTTTTCCCATTTTACATGCCATGATGAGGTTTAGAAGACGCATTTTTAAAACCTTTCAAACTAAATCATTCCTTAATGTACAACTACACACTATATACTTTTTTTTCCATTTTTATACATCATTTTAAGAGGAAGGTCTAAATAAGTGTATTAGTATTAAGTATATATCTACATCTTTGATTACCACCAATAATGCTCATACATCATCCCGTTATAATTATTACAATAAAATATTTCTTTGAACCTAATACTTAACCCTGGTTTATCCAATTTAATGAATAGAATTCTAACCCTCTTAAAAGTAACATCATTTTAAAAGACTTTTAAATGGCCCAAAAAAAGATACTTTATTTTAGATTTCCTGTTCCTATGCACACCTCAATAACCCCATTCTTTATATATTTTTCAAGTAAATTTAATTTCCAAATAATTCTACCCTACTTTTAAGTACTTAGAAATGGATGAATAATGATTAGTTTTACTTTTTCCTTCTTTATCTTTTGAAGGTAATTATGAGGGGAAATGTTTCCCTTCCTTGATGAACTCTAACCTCTTGTCCTTAATCTAATCTTCTAATCAAGAGAATACATTTAAGGGGTTATCCAGAAAGAACGTGAAATAAATATTTCCTAGTCGCCCTCCCTACCATTTTCTGGCCTACTCACCAATTTTTTTCTAAAAATCCTACCCCTAGCACCAGTTTATAAATACTAAGGAGAGTAACCTTTGACCTTAGCCAGGGCCTATGAACTTTCAACTTTAACATCTTCATAGTAAGTTTAAGGAGGTCCCCGGAAGCTCATAAACCTAGGACACGGAACTTGATTAAAATGTTTACCTTGATTACCTAGCATTCAATTTATTCTAAAGACAGCCAACACTTATTTTAGTTTATGATATTTCCTAATAAAACGTTGTACATAAATTGTATGTAGGTTTCACTTGAGAACATTTTAAATAACCTGTAGATTCTCTCCATATTTTCCTTTAAAAATTAACCTTTAAACTCCTTCTGTTCAGAGTAACTTCATTTTCAAACAAAAACTTTAAAATTTGTGGAAAAGTATTGGAAAGTTGAGTGGAGGTCAGAGGTCGTTTGGTACTAAACCTTATTTGAACATTTTTGCACTTTGGGTTTATTCCATGACCTTCAGTATAGAGAGTCAAGTGAAGCGATATATGTTTTATTTTACGTTTCAACTCTCCCTTTTTACCCCCTAATTAAGGGATCCCTTCATTCCTTCATTTTCTACCGAATTTTTTAACTAGTCAATTTTTAAAATCCTTTAAACCCCTCCACAAAAATTAAATAAACTTTACATTTCCTTTCGATAATTACTTTATATATAATTATACCTCTTAGGTTAATAAATAGATTATTTAATACTTGGTAAAATATGCGTCTCAAATGCGCTGGTTTTGAACGCTATCAATTACTCTTCCCATTTTTCATTCTTTAAGTTTAACCCTGTTCTAGTTGATTCTAAGCAGTTTCTCAGTAATTTTGGTCAGGAATTTGAGTAAAATTAATCTTTAATGTAGAATATTTCTTTTAAAAAAGAGTCCTCATTTTTCTCCCTTTTTAGGGACTTTTTGAGTATTTCCTTTCTCATTTACCGTAAAACGCGATTTAGAACCCCCCCCCCCCCGGTTTAGAGCCCCCCCTAAATAACTCCCCAGGTCTAGCGACTAGTTTGAAAAAATAACGTCCCCCC
>JAQGBU010000838.1:0-18289 GCA_034698605.1 Isotoma decorata
GTCCCATATAGAGTACACTAGCAATAAGAGACCTCTATTTAAGAACTTCGCGAATTCTTCAGTTGCCCCAGAGTTAGGATAATTATTAATATTCTTTAAGTTTCCTAAAGTTTCATTTTCTTAACCATTTACCTCAGTCTTTAGTATTATAAATAAAAGTTCTAGCTATTATTTAAATCTAGCAAAACCGACCTATGTCGTAACTTCTATCTATTACCTAGATGTAAAACTCTAATTGAAATTAATCAGGCCTAAAAATTTGTGTAATCTGAAACAAGTCGAGAATAAATTGGGCTTTAAGCCCCTGTGATTGGTTCCAAAGTGCGGTGTTCCTGGCAGTAAATCATTTCCTGGCATAGAAGGGTTAGAACGACCGAAATAAGGTAATAAACAAACCTGTTCATCTTTCAGAGGGCGTGTGCCAATAACAAAGATTAGTTAGAAAGGATAGATGATTCAAGTGGATGTAAGGACAGACAGCTATGAAGCTCCGAGGAAGAGCTCCAAAAGGGAGCTACAGGTTAGCTCCAAGTCGGCGCTCCAAATTAGGTTATATTCGTGTAAAAGCACTAGGAGGTCAAAGTAGCATGACCTTAGGCCCCATGACCCCCCAGGTCGTCATAACGCTGTCCCACATTCATTTCTTCACTAGTTTCCACAGATGTCCACACATGAATCAAATACGTGTGGTTTTCCAACCTTTCCAATCCAGCCCCTTTTATAAAAGGAAGCGAATCTCTCCATCCTTGTAAGATTTGAGGTGGAAAACACAGAGAAGCCAAACCGAAATCATCCAAAAGCATTTGTACCTATGCCAAATAATAAGTCAGTAGTGGTATGAACCAACCACACATCATGCAGTAGTCCCTTTTCAAATAGTTTTTTACCAATTGTCTCCATAATCGTAGAATTCCTTTCTCTGGCTCTGGTGTTTTGGAATGAGTCACCATAATGTAAGCGTAGCTAGTTGCACGTTCATCATCTATTTTCAAGGGAAAAATCCCCCTTCTCAAAAAATGGTAACCATTCCCAATATCAGATGGTACATCTTGAAAGTAGCTCTTTTCAAATAATGGTGCCAAGTGGCGAACAGCAAAAATTACTGCTTTTTGTTCCCATCCTTTCTCAGTCGTTATCTTGTAAATCCATAATACCCAATGGCTCATTTGCGATTCTTCACTTGTTTGTTGGGACGTGGATGGTGATGAGGCTGCTATCATTCCAACGAAATTAAAGATAAGAATGGAATAAGTTTGTCAATTAGTCTTTTGTTACAATCCGTAGCATACAAAGCTGCTACTTTACGTGAATGACATGACAGTGTCTGTCTATATATTTCTTTGTGCCCATCTTTCTGTCCATTTACTGTCTTACTTTGCAATTTTCAAAGAATAAAGCAATACTCGTATTTTATGGATTTCATTTTTTTCTCAAGGTTTTTCAAAAAACATTTTTGGTAAAGTACTTTATGCAATGGTCGGGTAAATGGATAGACGGGTTTGGCTGCGCTACTTTGGTGTGTCCGTTGCGTTGGTACAATTTATTAAGTATCGTTAGATACTTTATGTGAACGTTCATGGTGTCCGTCTATCCTTCTGTCCGTCCGTCTTTCCGTCTGTCCGTCCTTCTGTCTGAATGGCTAACTTTTGACAGGAATAATATTTTTTAATTCTGTTTTCATAAATGGGTTGCATAGGTCAAATGGACGTTAAAGTTTTTAAAATTGGGCAAATCGGCCACACCCTTGAATTTTAATCACAAAAAATTGAAAACAAATTTATAAAATTGTGTTGCATAGTGCCACGGTCTTTTTTATGTGAACGTTCATGGTGTCCGTCTGTCCATCTGTCTGTCTGTCAGTCTGTCCGTCTGTCTGTCTGTCCGTCTGTCTCTCTCTCTCTCTGTCTGTCCGTCTGTCTGCCTATCCGTGTGTCTGTCTGAATGTCTAACTTTTGACAGGAATAATATTTTTCTGAACAGTTGAACACCATGACCGTCATTTTCAAACTTTCAACAGAACGTTTTCGATTTTATAAAGATAATCTAACGAGACTTTCATATATCCGTTTCTCATGGTTTATTTTGTATAACAACCCTGATTTACGCACAGTCAATTTTTGCTCTAATTTACTCACCACTGCTATTCATATTAATGTTTTTGCGCCCGCTTATCGTCAAAAGTTTGAAAAATAAATTGAAACTATTTGAAAGGTCAGTTAAAATTTTGGTCAGTATCATAAAATCCTTATTCTTGGAATTTCTTCTTCAATAATTGATGTTACTTTTCTCAATACCTCTACTTTTGAGCTCAGTCTGACTACTAAACTGGTCTCTTTCTCAGCTTGGAAAGCTATTTGTCATTTTAATCACTATTTAAATGAACGCAGGTTGACGTCTTCTATTCTAGTATTATTCCTCACTCGAATGTCTTCAAGTAAGGTCATTTCTACATATTTTGAATACCAAATTTATGTTGCAGCATTTTGTGTTGAATGAAGAGTGAATAAAACAATTATGAATTCTGAAATAAAGAATATTTTGGGGTCGAAAGAACAAGTGATCCCTGCCTGAACATTTAGCAACTTTGTGACAATTTGAATAAAAAATTACCAGCTAGAGAAGTACGAACAAGACTGGAATCAGATTATAGGAAAAGCAGGAAGTGATTGTTTGCTACAGTACTCAAGATGAATTCCTGTGTATTATTAATCCCTTTTGTAACATTTGGCTGATATGTGCGTTTTTGTCTTTTACACGTACAACTACACCAGAGGCTGTACACCCTCTGTAAATTAATTCATTTTTCCATTCTCTCTAGTCTTTTTGTAAGATATCCATACCTTAACAGAAATTTGAATAATATCTAACAAAAATGATGTTTTCAGTATTGGATGATATTATGCACTTTGAACAAAAAACTAAAAATTACCATCCACAGCAATTCAAAGCTTCATTTTAGCAACCCCAACCTTCAGAATTTACGATTTTCGGTAAATTGTTAAAATATTTAGAAAAATTCTACGGCGCGGACTCTACACGATTACTATTTCTAATAATAAGCTTAATTATATAGTTGAATATATTGAAAAAAACATACACTGCCTATTTGCTTTTCTAGGATTAACTACCGTTCTAATGCATTGTTCAGCTTAAAAATGCATCGAAGTATTCAAATACTAGAGTTAAGAAACTCATCCTGCGAAATATAAAGTTCATGATTCTTCAGGGTGAAAAGTACACTGCCACTGAAATTATGGAATTGCAGGGCTCGTTAAACTATATGTAAAGTAGTTTTCTTTACACATCGTATAAGAAGGGACGTGAATGTGCAGCTTATGCATTTTGAGTTTCAGCTTATTCAACTACCAAAATTTAACCGGGATTTACAAAATACTTTTCTACGAAATATTCTAATACATCGCAAAAAACACCCTATCGTTGACTAAAATTGAAATCCCCTAATTAGGATGGCTTAAAACTAGAAGTTTTAAATATGCAATTTTATTTAATGAGCGTTGTAAAAAAGCAGATGTATATGCGAAATGAATCTTTAAGGGGACAACACTAATGGTGTTACAATCTTACAATATTTATTAGAAGTCGATGACAGCCGAAGCTGATTTCACCCTCTCCGCACCATTCCAACTGATTGTAATACAATTATAATAATATCGGTGAATCTGAATGCATTGCAATGGCACAATGCAGTCAAACTCATTTCTACAGAATTTCATAACTAGAGCTACTTTACTAAACTAATAATAATGTAGTTTTCACTCTGCTTAAATGCTTTATCAGGTTTCTAGATTGAGTAGCTTGTGGCATTTCTTGATTTTCCACGACTTTAAAATCACGGAAACCCACACATCATCATTTCATTCAACAAATCAGTAACAAATTTCAAAGCAAAAAAATCATAAAATTATATAAATGTATATAAGTAACCTTGTCAATTATAGTTAATGCTGAAACAGGTCATAATAAAAAACAAAGCCCATTGAATTACAAATTCAATGACGTATGATTCTACATTGAGAGTTACGTGAGTTTGCCTTCGCACCGGTATAAATCGATTCTCCGTGACGTTAAGGTTCTTATAAAATTGATCGCACTCAGCACGCCAACAATTGCTTTAAAAAGAATAACCCAAATTTGCGACAAAAATCAGATTCGTTTTCCTAAACTAAAAACCTTATTCAAAGTGTTGTTTTCAACTGTGAATATAATTTATACGAGTATAGTCAAGTTAAGTTATGGGTCCCAAAAGGACGCTTGACCCAATTAGTATTGATAGATTCTGGTAGAAATATCCAACCAGCTATTCGGTCTAGGATCGTCCTAAATGATGATGTAACTTCCACTATTTAAAAATTCCCTGGAAGTATGCTCAAAATTATAAAAAAAAAAATTTTCAAAAAACTTACCCTATACGCTGTCCCACATTCATTTGTTCAATAGTTTCCACAGATGTCCACACATGAATCAAATACGTGTGGTTTTCCAACCTCTCCAATCCAGTCCCTTTTATAAAAGGAAGCGAATCTCTCAATCCTTGTATAATTTCAGGTGAAAAACCCATAGAATCCAAACGGAAATCATCCAAAAGCATTTTTACCTATGCCAAATAATACGTCAGTGGTATGAACCAACCATACATCATGCAGTAGTCCCTTTCCAAATAATTTTTTACCAATGTTTTCCATAACTGTAGAATTTCTTTCTCTGGCTCTGGTGTTTTGGAATGAATGACCATAATGTAATCGTAACCAGTTGCATGTTCATCATCTATTCTCAAGGGAAAAATCCCCCTTCTCAAAAAATGATAACCATTCCTAGGTTCAGATGGTACATCTTGAAAGTAACTCTTTTCGAATAACCCTACAAACTGGTGAACAGTGAAAACTACTGCTTTTTGTTCCCATCCATTCTCAGTCGTTATCTTGTAAGTCCAAAGTACCCACTGGCTCATTTGCGTTTCTTCATTTCTTTGTTGGGACGTGGATGGTGATGAGGCTACTATCATTTCAACGAAATTAAAGATTGGAATAAGTTTGTCAATTAGTATTTTGTTATAATTCGGAGCATACAAAGCTGCTACTTTACGGGAATGACATGACAGTGTCTGTCTATATATTTCTTTGTGTCCATCCTTCTGTCCATTTACTGTCCCACTTTGCAATTTTCAAAGAATAAAGCGCAACTCGTATTTTATGGATTCCATTTTTTTATCAAAGTTTTTCAAAAAACATTTATGGTAAAGTGCTTTATGCAATGGTCGGGTAAATGGACAGACGGGTTTGGCTGCTCTACTTTGGTGTATCCGTTGCGTTAGTACAATTTATTTTGTATAACAACCCTGATTTACCACAGCCATTTTTTTGCTCTAATTTACTCACCACTGCTATTCATATTAATGCTTCTGCGTCCGCTTATCGTCAAAAGTTTGAAAAATAAAATTGAAACTATTTGAAAGGTCAGTTAAAATTTTTGGTCAGTTTTATAAAATCCTTATTCTTTTAATTTCTACTTCAATAATTGATGTTACATTTCTCAATACCTCTACCTTTGAGCTCTGTCTAACTACTAAGCTGGTCAGTCTCTTTTTCAGCTTCAATTGGAAAGCATTTTTTCATTATAACTAATATTTAAAAGAATGGAGGTTGACATCTTCTATTCTAGTATTATTACTCACTCGAACGTCTTCAAGTAAGGTAATTACTACATATTTTAAATATCAAATTTATGCTTGGAATGTTTTAATATGAATGTAAATCAGTATGTTTTTGGATGAGAAATTGTCCAAAGTTTTTCCAACACAATACAGAACACAAAACGTAGAGAAAGGGACCTAAGATCAAATAGAATAAAGTCCCAACTGGCATTTTGTGTTGAATGAAGAGTGTATAAAATTAATGCGTATTCTGAAATAAAGAATATTTTGTGGTTGAAAAAACAAGTGATCCCTACCTGAACATTTCGCCACTTCGTGACAATTTGCATAAGAGTTTACGAACTACACAATATAAACAGCACTGTAATCTGATTATAGGAAAAGCAGGAAGTGATTTTTTGCTACAGTACTCACAAGGAACTTATCTACACTATTAATCACTTGTATATGGTATAAACCACACCAGAGGCTTTACAGCCTCGGTAAATTAATTCCGGTTACCAATTATCTCTAGAAGTTTTATAAGATATCCATACCTTGACAAAAATTTGAATATTATCTAAAAAAAATTGAGTTTTTAGTATTTGATGATATTATGCTTTTTGAACAAAAAAACAAAAATTACATCCCACAACAGTTCAAATCTGCATTTAAGCAACGCTCAAATTAATAATTCACGATTTCGAATACCTCGCTAACACCATTGGGACAATTCTACGGCGGAATCTAAGCGATGACTATTTCTAATAATATGCTTAATGATGTACTTGACTATGTTGAACAAAATATATACTGCCCATTCTCTTTTTTTTCTAGGATTAGCTGGCATTCTAATACACGGTTCGGGTGCATCAAAATATTCAGATACTAGACTTAAGAAACGAATAATACGCAAATAGTTCATAATTCTTCCGGGTGAAAAGTACACTGCCACTGCAATTATGAAATTGCCGTGCTCGTTAAACTATATGTATTGTAGTTTTCTTTACACATCCTATCAGAACGGATGTGAACGTGCAGCCTATGCATCTTTGAGTTTCAGCTTCAACGACCTAAATATGGTTTGGATGTACATAATACTGTCCCATAGAATTTTGTAATGCATGACAGAAAAACACCCCATTTTTGACTAAAATTGAATTCACCTAATTAAGATGGCTTAAAACTAGACGTTTTAAATATGCAACTTTATTTAATGAGCGTTGTAAAAAAACTGAATTATATGCTAAATGAATCTTTAAGCGGACAAGACTAATGCTACGGTGTTACAATCTTACAATATTTATTAGAAGGCGATGATAGACGAAGCTGATTTCACCCTCCCAAACCATTCCAACTGATTATAATACAATTATAATAATAATAATAACGGTGAATATGAATGCATTGCAATGGCACAATGCAGTCAAATTCATTTCTGCATAACTTCATAACTAGAGCTACTTTACTAAACTAATAATAATGTAGTTTTCACTATGCTTAAATGCTTTATCAGGTTTATAGATTAAGTAGTTTGTGGCATTTCTTGATTTTCCACGACTTTGAAATCACGGAAACCCACATATCATCATTTCATTCAACAAATCAGTAACAAATTTCAAAGCAAAAAAATCATAAAATTATATAAATGTATATAAGTAACCTTGTCAATTAAAAGTTAATGCTGAAACAGGTCATGATAAAAAACAAAGCCCATTGAATTACAAATTCAATGACGTATGATTCTACATTGAGAGTTACGTGAGTTTGCATTCGCACCGGTATAAATCGATTCTTCACAACTTTTGGGTTTTTATAAAAATGATCACACTCAGCACGCCAAAAATTAATTTTAAAAAAATAACCCAAAATAACGCAAAAAGTCAGATTGGTTTTCCAAAATTAAAAACTTAATTCAAAGTACTGTTTAAAACCATGAAAAACATTAAGATGAGTATAGTTACATTAAGTTATGGAGACCATGAGGACGCTCGAACCACACAATATTGTTAGGGTCTGCTCGAAGTACCCGTGTCGTTATGTCCTTAATGATCGCCCTAAATGATAATGTAAATTCAACTATTTAAATATTCCTTGGAAGTATACTCAAAATTACAAAAATTTCATTAAAACTTACTCTACATGGCCTTTCACATCTATGTTTTCATGAGTTTCCACAGATGTCCACACATGAATAAAATACGTGCCGTTTTCCAACTTCTCAAATCCAGCCCCATTGATAAAAGGAAGCGAATCTCTCCATCCTTGAAAGAGATTAGGTGGAATAGTGGAAAAGTCCTCAGGAAAATCATCAAAAAGTATTGGTACCTATGCCAAATAATAGGTCAGTGTGGTAGGAACAAACCATACACAGTGCAAAATTCTCTTTTTTAAATAATTATTTACCAGTTCTTCCCATGCTGCAGTAATTCGGCGCTGTGGCGTATTGGGCGGAGTCACCGTAATGCAAGAGTAGCCTTTTCCACGTTTATCTTCTGTTCTGTAGGGGACAACATCCTTTCTCAAAAAGTAGCGACCAGTCCTAGGGTCAGAAGGTACAGTTTTAAAGTACTCATTGTTGCGGAATGCTCGTGACACATCCATCCAACTGTAAATTACTCCTCCTTTTTTATCAAATCCACGGGTATCGGTATTATCTTGTGGTTGTGGTGTTACAGCCGTGTCGGGGTAAGTCCATTTTACCCAACCTCTCATTTGGCTTTGTCCCCTTGATTGTTGGGACGAGGATGATGATGAGGCTACTATAAATTCCAACGAATGGACATGAAAGATAATATTGGAATAAGTTTGTCAATTAGTCTATCATTATAATAAGTAATAAACAAGATGCCACTTTATGTGAATGACGGTGTCTGTTTATCCATTTCTTTGCGTCCATCCGTCTGTCCATTTCCTGTGTGACTTTGCAATTTTCAAAGAATAAAGCGAAACTCGTATGTTATGAATTTCATTTGAAAGTTGTTCAAAAGTTTTTCAAAAATATTTTCGTTTGAATATTGTTATGCAATGGTTGGGTAAATAGACAGACGGGTTTGCGTTTGGACGCACTGCACTACTTTGCTGAATCGGTTGGTATAAATTATTTTGTATAATAACCATGATTTATCTCAGCCATTTATGCTCTATTTTACTCACCACTGCTATCCATATTAATGTTGTGGCGTCCGCTAATCGTCAAAAATTTGAAAAATTAATTGAAACTACTGGAAAGGTCAGTTACAATTTTTGGTCAGTATTATAAAATCCTTATTCTTGGAATTTCTACTTCAATAATTGATGTTACTTTTCTGAATACCTCTACTTTGGAGCTCAGTCTGACTACTAAACTGGTCAGTCTCTTTCTCAGCTTCCATTGGAAAGCATTTTTTCCTTATAGTTACTATTTAAATGAATGCAGGTTGACATCTTCTATTCTAGTATTATTATACTCACTCGAACGTCTTCAATTAAGGTCATTTATACATATTTTGAATACCAAGTTTATGTTGCAGCATAATGTGTTGAATGAAGAGTGTATAAAATAACTATGAGTTCTGAAAGAAATAATATTTTGTGGTCGAAAGAACCAGTGATCCCTAACTGAACATTTCGCAACTTCGTGACAATTTACATAAGAATTTACGAACTACACAATTATGAACAACACTGCAATCACATTTCAGGAAAAGCAGTAAGTGATTGTTTGCTACAATTTCTATACTCTATTATTCCCTTTTTGTAAAATTTGACTGATATGTGTGTATGTCTTTTTAGGTATAAACTACACCAGAGGCTTTACAGCCTCGGTAAATTAATTCCGGTTTCCCATTCTCTCTAAAATTTTTGGCAAGATATCCATACCTTGACAAAAATTTGAATATGACCTAAAAAACATGAAGTTTTCAGTGCTTGAGGATACTATGAGCTTTGAACAAAAAACTAAAAATTACCCTCAACAACAATTAAAATCTGCATTTAAGCAACGCTCAAATTAATAATTCACGATTTCGAATAACTTGCTAACACCATTGGGACAATTCTACGACGGACTCTACGCGATGACTATTTCTAATAATATGCTTAATCATGTAGGTGAATATGTTGAACAAAATAATTACTGCCCATACTCTTTTCTAGGACTAACTGGCATTCTAATACATGATTCGGGTGCATAAAAATATTCAGATACTACACATAAGAAACGAATAATACGCAAATAGTTCATACTTCTTCAGGGTGAAAACTACACTGTCACTGCAATTATGAAATTGCAGTGTTCGTTTAACTATATGTTAAGTAGTTTTCTTTACACATCCTATCAGAACGGATTGTCGTGCAGCCTATGCATCTTTGAGTTTTAGCTTCAACGACCTAAATATGGTTTGGATGTACATAATACTTTCCTATAGAATTTTTAAATACATGGCAAAAGAAACGCCCCATCTTTGACTAAAATCGAATTCACCTAATTAAGATGGCTTAAAACTAGAAGTTTTAAACATGCACTTTTATTTAATGAGCGTTGTAAAAAAGCTGAATTATATGCCAAATGAATCTTTAAGAGGACAAGACTAATGCTACGGTGTTACAATCTTACAATATTTATTAGAAGGCGATGACAGACGAAGCTGATTTCACCCTCCCACACCATTCCAACTGATTGTAATACAATTATAATAATAACGGTGAATATGAATGCATTGCTATGGCACAATGCAGTCAAATTTCGTTCTACATTATTTCATAACTAGAGCTACTTTACTAAACTAATAATAATGTTGTTTCATTGTCATATTTCACTGTTCTTAAATACTTTATCAGGTTTCTAGATTGAGTAGTTTGTGGCATTTCTTGATTTTCCACGACTTTAAAATCACGGAAACCCACACATTATTTCATTTAACAAATAAATAATAAATTTAACAGCAAAAAATTCTAAACCTATATAAATGTATGTAAGTAAATAAAATACCATGTCAATTAAAAGTTAATCCTGAAACAAGTCATAATAAAAAACAAAGCCCATTGAATTACAAATTCAATCCGGTATGATTCTACATTGAGAGCTACGTGAGTTTGCATGCGACAGGGTGTAAATCGATTCGTCGCAAAATTTGTGTTTTTATAAAAATCATCGCACAGAGCATGCCAATAAGTAATTTTTAAAAAATTACGCAAAAAGTCAGAATCGTTTTCCTAAATTAAAAACCTAATGGTGAGTATAGTTAGTAAAAGTTATGGGTCCCAAAATGACGCTTGAGCCAAGTAGTATTGTGAGTTCCTGCTTTAAGTATCCGTGTCGTTATGTCCTTTATGATCGAGCTAAATGATTATGTAAATTCAACTTATTAAATATTCCTTGGAAGTATACTCAAAATTACAAAAATTTCATTTTCAAAAAACTTACTCTACATGGCCTTTCACATCTATGTTTTCATGAGTTTCCACAGATGTCCACACATGAATAAAAAACGTATCGTTTTCCAACCTTTCAATCCCAGCCCCGTGTAGAAAAGGAAGCGAATCTCTCCATCCTTGTAAGAGATTACGTGGAAAATCCAAAGATTCCAAAGCAAAATCATCCAAAAACATTGGTACCTAGGTCAAATAATAGGTCAGTGGTATGAAAAAACCATAAGGCGTGCAATATCCTCTTTTTTAAATAAATATTTACCAGTTCTCTCCATGCTGCAGTAATTCTGCGCTCTGGGGTATTGGGCTCAGTCACCGTAATGGAACAGTAGCCCTTTCCACGTTCATCTTCTGTTCTGAATGGGAAAACCCCCTTTCTCAAAAAGTAGTAACCACTCCCACTTTCACCAGGTAAAGTTTGAAAGTATTTATCGGTATCTAGTAATAATGACAACTCGTTGTAAATGGAAATTGCTGGTCCTTCTGGTTGACATCCAGGGGTATCGGTTCCATCTTGTGGTGTCTCCTCATTCGTTTGGTTGTAACTATAACGTAGCCAAGAGCTCAGTTGCCGTTCTTCACTTGTTTGTTGGGATTCGTCTGCTATAAATCCCGAAAAATACACATGAAAGATGAGATTGGAATAAATTTGTCAATTAGTCTTTCATTGTAAATAAGGAGCATACAAAGTTGCTACTTTATGTGAATGAATGTGTATATCCGTCCGTTTCTTTGTGTCCACCCTTCTGTCCATTGACTGTCTTTGTAAAGAATAGCGCGAAGCTAGTATTTTATGAATCTAATTCGAAATTTGTCAAAAGTATCTCAAAAGCATTTTGGATGAAATATTTCAAACAATGGTCGAGTCAATGGACAGACGGTGTTTGGACGCGCTACTTTGTTGTGTCCGTTGGAATAAATTATTTTGTATAATAACCCGAGCTATACGGAGGCACGTCATATCTACTGGAATGACGTCTTCTCATCGTCAAAAGGTTGAAAAATTTATTTAAACTTTTGGAAAGGTCAGGTAAAAGTTTTCGTCAGTGTTATAAAATCCTTATTCTTGGAATTTCTAGTTCAGGATTTGATGATAGTTTTCTCAATACCTCTACTTTTGAGCTCAGTCTGCGTCTGACTACTGCACTGGTCGTCTCTTTCCAAGCCTAATGTCAAAGCATTTCTTTAAATAAATTCATTTAGTCAAATTACTTTATTCTTAGTTTGCATCTACATTTCTGTAGCAGAAATGCTCTCCGACAATATCACTACTACTGGTATGGTGGCTCGTTAAGCAGCCTACAGCTTTGATTTTAAGCGTCATGGGCAAACAAGTATCAGGATTTAAATTACCATAATTCTTCTCTATAGAATTTCAATCCATGATAATATAATATATATATTTGGGCTAAGATTAGCTCACTAGATGCCTAATTCAAATGAATGACGGATGTATATTACTTTAAATGTAATTTTACATTACTGCCCTTTGCCAAAGAAGGAATAAGGATCTATCACTATGTAATAGAAATGCAACCGTGTAATCAATAAAATTAATTTTAAAATTGCAAGTGTTGTGTCTACCCGAATCTACCTGAATGTCGTATCAACTAAAGTAATACAAGATGCAATTGTAATGTGATTTCAGATGTTATCTAATGACTCTTACTTAAATCACTGCAAAATATAACTCTCAAGCTTACAAAACTACTCAATTCCTTTATTATAAAAATTTACCTTCCTCAATTGATTCAAATCAAGTGATGTGTCTCACATCACCTCTGAAGAAATAATTCTTTACTTTTTAGCCCGAGCCTAGGGCTTATGAGCCAGGTATGTCTGTCCGTCGGACGATAACTCAAAACTGCATGAACCGATTTGGATGAAATTTTGACCACACCTGTATTTCACCAAATCAGGAACCGAGTTTGAAGATGGGCTGGGTAGCTTAAGTAGTTGGTCCGTGGGGGGGCCAAAACCCCCACCGGTCATGTAATTTACGTTTTTTTTTTAAAATAGTCATAGAAAGTTGAAATTTGGCATAAAGGTTACAAATGGTGACTATATATGGATTTTTAGCCAAACTCAATATTTAGTGATTTTAATGACCCCACAGGGTGACCCCCACTGGTTTTTTGAAAATCAGCAAAGAAAGCTGAAATTTGGCATAGAGATTACGATTAGCAACATTAGATAAAATCTGAAGCCAAATTTTATTGTGGTGTGTTCAAATGACCCCACAGGATGACCCCCACCGGTTTTTCAAAGTCGACGTAAAAAGATGAAATTTGGCATGAGCGGTACAAATTGCAACGTTAGATGAAATTTAAAACAAATATTTATTTTTCGTGACCAATTAGGAAATAAAAGTCTCTATGCCTAGGCTCGGGCTAAATCAAGTTGCACTGGGAAGTTTTAAGTACACACAGACATAAGGAAACTCATCGCCAGCAACAACTAAAATAACAGAGGTCGACGAGTAATCTGAAACTCATTTATCATAAATTGTTAACACTCATTTGCATGTAAGTTGAACCATGAAGAAGTCAACAACATTAACCTTTCCAAATAATTCAAATCATCAGGATATCAGAATTAGCATTTAACTCACATTCCTAATCCTAACCTCAAGCATCCGGGTTTATCCAGCAACAGATACACAGACATTGTATCAGCTCTAGCTAACAACTGCAATACAAAACATAAAATGCACTTTTACCAATTGTCTTCAAATAAACCCATAAAAACAAGTAGTCAAACTTAACAACTAAAAACTATCAATCAATTTACATTAAACTGGATGCGGATTTGGCAGTAAAAATAAGCATTGGAAGCATGAAACTTTTACAATAAGGACCAATGAAATAACATCCAGTTCAATTTCTTTCATTCAATCTGTATTCCACGAAGAAATGTAAGTGTGCAAAATATGTTGAGTATAAAAACGCAGGTGACGTTTGTAAGCGTCATATTTACAATTAGTATACTTTATTTTATTATATAGGCAGCTTATTCCAAGTCTCTAGAAGTATGACGCAAGTAAGCACAATCTTTGCATGCTATGTCAAGCTATAAAATTAGTAATTTATGAAAAAAATTTGATTCTTAATTACACATGGACAAAGGAAACACAAACATTATCTGTTTATTCCGCAAATTAGTATTTATTTTTTTCAAATTCTAAAATCAGTGATATAAATTACCCTTATTAAATAAATAAACCCCTTGATTGATTTCGATGAACCAACCCATCGACTGAACCAATCATTATTTTTTTTAAATTTTTGCTTCGAAAAATTTTGCCTGTCTTTTTAACAAACCTTAAAATCCTTCTTTCTTGAAGAATTCAAAATAAATTTTTCAATTAGTCCCTGATGTCTTTCAACACCATTGATCGTCTATTCCATTTAAGTCCACTTATCCTGGTAAGAAGACACGCTGTAATCTCTTAATAAATCAACCATTAACATCCTAAAATAGAAAAAGTTATTGTATTTTCAACATGTATGCATATACATCCAACTTTCAACATCAAGATTTGGATACATGGGGCGTTCTAACCTTATACACGTACTGCCTAAGTCATTTTCATCGGTTTTTATCCATATTATAATTTTTAAGTGCTAGCACACCAATTTGCAATCCCCACATCCTGTATCGTATTGTATTGTAATCCAAATCACCCGATCTACATTCTATAATCTTTGACAACTAAAGTAATAATATAATTTTAGTATCAATGTTTTCCCTCATATATAATGGAGAATATATATTATAGATCAACCTGTCAACCTCCAAAACTATATTTAAACTTACTAAACATGCAAGCTAATTAAATTCTCGAAATTACTAGTGATTTCTATAGCTGACTAATATTATACAGTCGTAGAGATGCGCTTTCATTCATGGTCAACTAATGATATTCAATCTCATTGTTTGATCCACTTGGTGTTAAACTGGGATGCTCTTAATCTTTAACAAACCGGCAGCAATTATCACGTGCAAAATACAGGATTTGAAGTGTATTCCAGTGTTGACTAAAACGTTATTTTGCTGGAAACGATATCTAACAAACTAAGCTCAGGAACATTCAGTTGCCTTTGAAATCAATCAATACCACCACGTTATATCCAGGGATTGACTTGGAAACTCCATAGGGACTACAACATATAATAAAAATAAACTATAGCTCTCGCTCTAAGCAGCATGGCTATAACTAATATAGTTAATTATGCAGTGATAGTAAGCTGAACAAAACATATCCTGCACATTTGCTTTTCTAGGATTAACTAGCATTCTAATATACCGTTCAGGGGTATAAAAATATTCAGATACTGGAGTTGAGAGACACATAATACTTAAATAGTTCATAATTCTTCGGAAGGGAAAGTACACTGCCACTGAAATTATGAAATTGCAGTGTTTGTTAAACTTTATGTAAAGTAGGTTTTTACACATCCCCTCAGAAGGGATGTGAACGTGCAGCCTGCCGATGCATCTCTGAGTTTCAGCTTATTTAACGACCAAAATGTGACTTGGATTTACATAATACTTTCCTATTAAATATTCTAATACATCGCAAAAAAACACCCTATCGTTGACTAAAATTGAAATCAACTAATTAGGATGGCTGAAAACTAGACGTTTTAAACATGCAATTTTTTTTAATGAGCGTTGTCAAAAAGGTGAATTATATGCGAAATGAATCTTTAATCGGACAACACTAATGCTACGGTGTTACAATCTTACAATATTTATTAGAAGACGATGACAGCCGAAGCTGATTTCACCCTCCCACACCATTCCAACTGATTGTAATACAATTATAATAATATCGGTGAATCTGAATGCATTGCAATAGCACAATGCAGTCAAATTTCGTTCTACATAATTTCATAACTAGAGCTACTTTACTAAACTAATAATAATGTAGTTTCATTGGTAATTCTTTTTCTTGTTACGTTTTCACTATACTTAAATGCTTTATCAGGTTTCTAGGTTGAGTAGTTTATGGCATTAATTTCTTGATTTGCTGCGACTTTACAATCACGGAAACCCACACATCATCACTTCATACAACAAATCAGTAATAAATTTAAAAGGAAAGAAATCATAAAGTTATATAAATATATATATCAAAGTAAATATTGTCTACTAAAAGTTAATCTTAAAACAAGTCATAATAAAAAACAAAGCCCTTCGAATTACAAATTCAATGACGTATGATTCTACCTTGAGAGTTCCGTGAGTTTACATGCGCACGGGTGTAAATCGATTCTCCGTGACATTAAGGTTCGTATAAAGTTGATGGCACTCAGCACGCCAACGTTTACTTTAAAAAATTAACCCAAAATTTCGCAAAAAATCTGATTCGTTTTCCTAAACTAAAAACCTTACTCAAAGTGTTCTTCCAAACTATGAATATAATTAATATAAGTATAGTTAAGTTAAGTTATGGAGACCAAAAGGACGCTGGACAAAATTAGTATTGATAGATTGTGCTCGAAGTTTCCGGCTAGTTAGGACGTTCAGGGTCGCCCTAAATGATAATGTAAATTCAACTTTTTAAATACTTCTAGTAAGTATGCTCAAAATTACAAACATTTCATTTTCAAAAAACTTACCCTACATGACCTTTCACATCTATGTTTTCATGAGTTTCCACAGATGTCAGCACATGAATAAGAAACGTTTCGTTTTCCAACCTCTCAAATCCAGCCCCTTTTACAAAAGGAAGGGAATCTTTCCATCCTTGTATAATTTCAGGTGGAAAACCCAAAGATTCCAAAGCAAAATCATCCAAAAACATTGGTACCTATGCCATAGAATACGTCAGTGGTATGAACCAACCATACATCATACAGTAGTCCCTTTTCAAATAATTTTTTACCAATGTTTTCCATAACTGTAAAATTCGTTGCTCCGGTGTATTGGGCTGAGTCACTGTAATGCAAGAGTATCCATCTGCACGTTCATCTTCTATCCTGCAGGGTAAAACGTCCTTTTTCAAAAAATGGTAACCATCCTGAACTTCAGGAGGTACTTTGTTAACGGAATGGTTTCGCAATAATGTTAAACACTCGGCATAAGTTGAAATTACTGCTTTTTGTTCACATCCAGGGATATCGGTTTTGTGTTTAGGTGGCTCTTCCGGTTTCCTGTACTTCCAAAATACCCATCGGCTCATTTGCATTTGTCCACTTGTCTGTTGAGACGAGGATGATGATGAGGCTACTATAATTCCAACGAATGGTCATCAAAGATAAGATTGGAATAATTTTGTCAATTAGTTTTTCATTAAAATACGTGGCATACAAAGCTGCTACTTTACGTGAATGACGGTGTCTGTCTATCTATTTCTTTGTGTCCATCCTTCTGTCCATTTACTGTCTTACTTTGCAATTTTCAATGATTAAAGTGAAACTCCTATTTTATGGATTTCATTTTTTTTCTCAAAGTTTTTCAAAAACATTTTTGGTAAAATATTTAAATATTTTATGTAGGGGTGCCGTGAGTAGTGGTTTTTACTACTCGATCGAGTATCGAGTAGTAGTGAGAAAAAACTCTCGAGTCTCGAGTACTCGGTCGAGTACTCGACCGAGTACTCAAGGTCCAAATTTTGATCGAGTACTCGATACTCGAGACCATAAATGGGGTAAAATAATATTGCCCTTGCAATTTTTAGTTTTAAAAAATTAAAAATTTTTCCCACATACGATTGTTTTGTATTTCCCGACTAGTATTCATAATATAAACTGTCTATTTAGCTACTGCCCGCCCCACGGGCGCTTTAGCTGCCGCCTCTATGTATCTAGCGCTCCCGCGACCACGTACCTGGAACCTCAGCGTCCCACAGCCCTTCCCCACTATGTACCTAGCGCCCCCAAATAAAAAAAACATTGTCCAATCATTATTTTTGGATATATTATGGATGAGGGAGGGTCGACCCCCGGGGGTGTGACTCTAAAAATGACGATAATGTCGAAACTTCAGTTGTATATGACTTATGGGTAAAGGGGGTGGTCAAGGTTTAATAGAAAGATCGTTGACAAAATCGCTGGAAGATGACGATGAGAAAATTCGCTGTGTAAAACGGTAAGTTTTGCCTAATCTGAGACTTCTTATTTTCGGTATTCAGACGTTTTCCCATTTGGACAAAAAAAATTCTCGTCATCCAGGTCCACATCCAGCTGATTTGCCCAGTATCTGTTTATAGGACCACCCCCT
>JAQGBU010000839.1:0-18273 GCA_034698605.1 Isotoma decorata
AGCTAGTGGGAAAATGGGAAATTCCCAGTTTTCCCATAGCCAAATTCCCAGTAGCCATTTTCCCTTTTGAACCCTGGATCTAATATCTCAGGGATGGGGGAATTTACTGTCCAATTGCCCAGGGATTAACAGGTCGGATTTGGATACGGGATCTTATATCCACACTTAACCAATTTAATTTTTAAAAGAAACATCGTTTCAAAGTTAACAAAATTACATATACTACTAAACTGCACAGCAGTCAGTTAAATTGTAGATATACGAATTGGGAAGTTTATGAGTATAGCATACAGCGATTGAGTGACACATCAGTATCAATAAGTTTTCTTGATTTTTGTTAAACTACCATTAGAATTGAACCAACTAGGGGGTGTGGCTGTTTTGTTTTGGTAAATTAGGAAGGTTGGACTTGGGTTTACGGGACAGTTTTTTTAAAGTTTTTTTGTTGCATCCTCAAAATGTTGCATCCCAAATGTTGCATCCTAAAAATGTTGCATCCTAACAAATATTTTTCATATTAAGGTAAGCATGTGTTTGTCAAATTATAAGTTTACGTGCTACTACTTCTTTTATGTGCGTTTCGGTCTAGCCGTGGCCATCATCAGGCACGGGGCTTTACCATGCGACGAATTTTTTGGTGCTTAGCAGTTTTCCTTCTGCATTTTTTAAAAGTTTATTTTGTTTTTTTTTTGTGTTCAGCAGTTTTAATTCTGCATGATTCATTTATTTGTTTTTTTGGTGTTTAGCAGTTTTCCTTCTGCTGTTTGTTTGGTTTTTGGTGTTTAGGAGCTTTCCTTCTGCATTTGTTTTTGTTTTTTTTGGTGTTTAGCAGTTTTGCTTCTGCAGTTTGTTTTATTTTTTTTTTTGGTGTTTAGCAGTTTTCCTTCTGCATTTTTTATTTATTTTTAGTTTTTTTTGGTGTTTAGCAGTTTTCCTTCTGCATTTTTTATTTATTTATTTTTTTTTTGTTTACCAGTTTTCCTTCTGCATTTTTTATTTATTTTTGGTTTTTTTGGTGTTTAGCAGTTTTAATTCTGCATGATTCATTTATTTGTTTTTTTGGTGTTTAGCAGTTTTCCTTCTGCTGTTTGTTTGGTTTTTGGTGTTTAGGAGCTTTCCTTCTGCATTTGTTTTTGTTTTTTTTGGTGTTTAGCAGTTTTGCTTCTGCAGTTTGTTTTATTTTTTTTTTTGGTGTTTAGCAGTTTTCCTTCTGCATTTTTTATTTATTTTTAGTTTTTTTTGGTGTTTAGCAGTTTTCCTTCTGCATTTTTTATTTATTTTTTTTTTGTTTAGCAGTTTTCCTTCTGCATTTTTTTATTTATTTTTTGTTTTTTTCGTGTTTAGCAGTTTTCCTTCTGCATTTTTTAAAAGTTTATTTTGGTGTTCAGCAGTTTTAATTCTGCATGATTGATTTTATTTGTTTTTTTGGTGTTTAGCAGTTTTCCTTCTGCTGTTTGTTTGGTTTTTGCTGTTTAGGAGCTTTCCTTCTGCATTTGTTTTTGTTTTTTTGGTGTTTAGCAGTTTTCCTTCTGCAGTTTGTTTTGTTTTTTGTTTTTTTGGTGTTTAGCAGTTTTCCTTCTGCATTTTTTTTTATTAATTTTTTGTTTTTTTGGTGTTTAGCAGTTTTCCTTCTGCATTTTTTATTTATTTTTTGTTTTTTTGGTGTTTAGCAGTTTTCCTTCTGCATTTTTTTTATTTATTTTTTGTTTTTTTGGTGTTTAGCAGTTTGCCTTCTGCATTTTTTATTTATTTTTTGTTTTTTTGGTGTTTAGCAGTTTTCCTTCTGCATTTTTTATTTATTTTTTGTTTTTTTTGGTGTTTAGAAATTTTCCTTCTGCATTTTTTATTTATTTATTTTTTTTTTTTTTTGGTGTTTAGCAGTTTTCCTTCTGCAATTTTTATTTTTTTTTGGTTTTTTTGGTGTTTAGCAGTTTTCCTTCTGCATTATTTTTTTTTCCCCTAAACCCGAGTCCGTACTTAACCTAGCTGTCCCATGTACGTTGATCTCTTGAATTCGTTATGAAAAACCATGGTACATGATATTCTCTACAGAGCAGAGCAACAATCCTCTGTCTGTTCTAGCCTCAGGGGAATCAATTACCCTCACCACTGGCCTCGCGTCATTCCCTCCTGCCTATAGACAGATAATAACTTGAACTAATTACACTTCTTGTTGTATGGATCATAATATTCATGTATCATCTCATAAACTCATAAGAACTAACATAGGAATAATATTACGTAATATTGGTTCATGAAAGCAACTTCCAAGGGATGATGAGTGAAGCTTATAGTATTTTTTTCGTTTAATATCGCAGGATTCCGATATTAGTCGTTGGCATAGCAGAAGCAAAGAAACATTGAGATAGATATAATATTATAAGAAAGTACAATAGGGTTTTTCATTCTGCCTATTCTGGTGATGGGGGTCCTCTCCTCCTGGTAGGAAGGTTAACACAAACTCAAATATTTACTCTAGTTCTTCATCCTAAAAAATACTCTATTACTAAATCGTTTTACTTAAATCAATGCAAAAAAATGTAATGTCATAGTAGTACATAGTACACTGTTGACAGTAAAAAGAAAAATAGCTCGCTGGGAGGCTTTAAACGTTTAGAAAATTAAATAAGACCCTCATCATCATTATCTTCCAAGTACAAAGTACAAAGCAAAAGAACATTTACTTATGACCGACTACTAGTGACTAGTAGTAGTTTAAAAGATTTCAGAGAGGCAGGATCCTTTTTTCCAAATTTTATATTTTTTTGGAAGACCAACTTTAACTTCTGGATATAAGGATAATTTTAAGAAAGTGTTTAAAAATCAAAAGTAAAAGGGGAGCCGTAATTAATGGCCATGGCTACAAATGCAATGATGCCGGACGATGGAACTTGGAGAACTAGTGCATTTCGACAAAATATGGTGTCCAAGATGTAAGTAAAATGTCATCTTTCGTTTTATTTATCCTTGTTGGAGTTCAAACAAATAAAGGTGCAATATTTGGGAAGAGAGATAATTTTTTTAATATTCTGTTTCAGTGACGAGGCTATAATTCATTGTGGAGCACCTACTACCAAAAATGCAGCCGAAATGGAAAACCAAGTCTACTCGAAGGCAAACAGTAAAGTGAGCTTTTTCATGAATCTTCTTTAATTTTTTTTTATTTTTGTTTTTTATAGTAAATAACATTTTATAATTTTGTTCAAATGTATTACGGTATCATAATGATGGGAAGAAACCTCTTAGTTACTTAAGATGATAGGAGATGTAGTTTAACAATAATAATTGAATTGAGTTTCGACTTGTTTTTATAGTATGGTGTCATAAATTGTTTGTATATTTGCATGACCAGATAGGGTGAAGATTTGGAGGTTTTGAGAATAAGAGTAGATGGTATTCAAAAGTCTTAAATAACTTATTAAGTTACGAACTGAATAGTAAAGGGCTTCACATTCAAAATGTTTCTTGACTTTATCCAAATTGTAATATTTCTTAGGGAAGGGCAACATCAAAAACAATGTGTAGATTAAATTGTATCTGTAATAGGATGTTATTGATTATGTTTCAAAAAACATCATTATTCTTGATTTATGTCTAAACCCGAGTTTCTGCGTTAGGCGATCGGTTGAACGTATTTGTTATTAAAGGTCTTAACCTTTCAAATTTTTGTTAGATATTATTCGTAATATTAATAATAATAGTATACATAAACTCACCTAAGGAAATAACTTAGCCCTGTGTAAGTATGTCGAGGGCATCGGTCGTCCTCCTGTCCTACCGCATTGCAAATTACTTCCTGGAGATCTCTTAAACCGGACCCCTACATAAGTTGAACTTACATAAGTTCAACGAAGTTTGAGTTTTGGAAGTTAATTTAATTTTATCTTGAAGTTTTTTTTACATTGAGCACGCTTTGAGCTGAGTTTCGAAATTAGTATTAAGGTATCTATATCTTTGGTTTCGAAGGTAAATTGTTGTGCTTGAAGGTCAGACATAATTTATTTCCTATTAAATAACATTGGGATTTTATATTCTCTATCAGTACTGACTGAAAGTACTGTGACACTGTGAGGCTCAAGTAGAAAAAATAATTTAGTGTCGGTGTTAATTTGGAAATTGGTCAGACATCAACAAAATCTAACAATCTTAAATATTGGCAGCGCTCAATTTACAGCAGTTGCTTTTAATTTCAGAATGAGTATCTGAGCTTTGTTGCTAGATTGATAATACATATTAAAGACATGGGATCGAAGTCGAAGATGGGTGGCGGTGGTGGAGGACCCCCGATGCAAGGACAACCCAATCAATCACCAGGTATTTCTGAACCATTTTTATAATATAAATTTTTTAATGATTTGGGATCTAAAAGTAAGTACTGTTTTAAGGACCCGGAGGGCAGATTCCAGGACAAATGAGTGGAAATCAGCCAAATAATATGGGTATGATGGGACCAATGAACCCAATGGGGGTGAATGTCATGAATCCGCAAAATATGCAAAACCAGATGCAACAGCAACAAATAGGTCAAGGAATGCAACCTGGTATGTCCCAACCACAACAACCTGGAGGAATGAACATGCCACAACAACAATCACAACAAAACCAAAATATTCAAATGAACCAAGGTCAGATGCAACAACCTCAGAATAATATGATGAATCCCAATTTTATGGGTCAACAAATGCAAAATCCTCCAATGAGCAGTGGTCAGCAGGGCCAAATGCAACAAAACCCTGGTATTATGAGTAATCCACAAATGCAGCAGATGGGTCATCCACAAATGCAGCAGCAAATGCAAAATGCCCAAATGCAGCAAGCGTTGCTGCAGCAGCAACAGCAGCAGGGTAACCAACCCCAAAACCAGCCTCCCCAGCAGATGAATAATCCACAACAGGGCAGTAAGTCTGGGCAATGCATAAATAGCATAAATGAAGGCATGCACTTTTTGGACCTGAGCAATTAATACAAAGTCGAACAAAAATTTTTGAAAATGAGACTAATGAAATTTCTAATTGAATAATAAAAACCCAACAGTTATTAGTGAAACATCCGTTACTTTTCCATTGACTATAATACACATTAAATGCCTTAGTACTTTTTTGAGGTAAGCCCATTTTGCGTTTGTCTCCAATTCGAACATTTTCGGCTTCAGACCGGACTTTAAACCAAGCCATTTCAATGCAAGGCCAATACATGGTTCCTTGAGGGAAAAGTTCCGGTGAGTCTTTTGTTGCAATAACAATTAAAAAACAAGGCTTCGAAGTGGATAATAAAAATTACGTTTAAATTCTTTTTTTAAATAAAAATATTTTAAAGTCCAGATTAATTTAGATGTTTATAAGAAAGGAGTTTTCTGGAAATTAAAATTGATTCCGTCACAACTACAAAATCTTGCATTAATTATTTTTTAAAAATTTCAAGTCGGGCTGTAGGTTGTTTGACAGATTTGAGGACCTATACCTATAGGCAGGGTTTACATTTTTCATAGCTACGCTAATTTAAATGTAGTAAAAAAGCTGAATTTCAGTAACTTTCTTGCCTCAACTAGGAAAAAAAAACAGAAATTTGAAGGAACTCTTATTTACAAAGTCTGATTCATTTAAGGAACAGGAGAGACATGAAAGTCGTAATCAGTTTGGTAGCTTTACTATGTAATCCCTTAATTTGCGTTGCCTTAGTGTGTTTTCATAATCCGTAGATTACATTTTAAAAAATCACAGAAATTTTAACGGGCCCATATTTAAAAAGTCTACTCGTACCTCCTATAGATTTTTTAATGTTGAATTCGAAATTTCATTAATTTTTTAGTTGGGCGTTTCATTACATTTTTATTGCAGTTTTCATTAATTTTGATTGATTATCATTAATTTGTTGGACTTCATTCTGAATAAGTTGGAAATTTCATTAATTTTATTTTCATTAATTTGTTGGGTCCGTAGTATGGGAGACATATAAATTGAAGATTGAACCCAGATGAATAAGTAGACAAGGTGCAAGAGTACAATTGTGTATAAATGTGATTGTTATAATAAATTTGTTCATGGTTCAACAGTGATGCCGAGAGGATTATCCAATGCTCAAATGGTCCAAGGGCGTATGATGGGACCGCAGCAACCGATGTCAGCCCACCTGTCTCAGATAGCTCATCAAAGAAAAGTCGGACACCGACAAATGGGTCCGGGTCCCAACGTATGTTACTATTCAATAGCGGATGTTTTTTAACTCTAAAGTCTATACTAATACCTTAAATCGACGATTCAGGAAATCATTTTAATAATGAGTTTTAGAGATCTACATGAATGAGCTATAACATTTGATGTTCTGTCACATTTGACTAGTTTATTTTCTCGTTAGGAAGGGGATTGGATGCTAGAGAGAAAGTAACATTATATCAAACTAGCAATTACTTTACAATGAATTATAAACTCCGTTATAATTTCTTGAACTAACATTCTCCATTAGCCTTTTGCTGCATGCCCAAACTGCAAAGAACTGATTCTTTACTGATAAAAATTTAACCTCTCAGTCATTTATCTTAAGTAACATCTGTCTAATGGCTTTACTATATTTTAATTTATAAAAGGGTGTGCCTTACTAACTTGGATGAAGTGTTGAATCTAGCATAATACAGTTAAAAAGAAAGACAAAAGTTGTACTGATGATTTCATGTTAGCAGTTAATGTTATCAGTCATGGTATCATACAGTGTGTTAAAATATGAACAATAATTAGGATAATTAGGATAACTGATTTTATGACTTACGAGTTTAAAAGTATGGAGTGTTTGATAAACTTTTTAAATATTGATGAAGGCGATGGGAATTCCTCGACCTGAGCATGGGCCTAATTATTCCATGAATAGGTTAAACTATTATGGGGCTAATATGGCACAGGTATGATTTTGCTTATTTTGGTCACTCACAGATTCCTTTTTCTAAATGTCTTGTCTGTAGTGAGTGTATTAGTTTGTTGCTTTTCTTGCTTAATAGTGGAATTTGTTTTAAATCTATGTTAAAATATCTTCTCGATTTATATTTGAAACCTTTGAAATGTGATGCATGTAATTGTTTGGCCTGCTTTAAAAATTTGGGATGTCCTGGGCCGAGGGGCTTTTATACAAATATGGCTTGAATAATTAACAAATAATAAGCTACAGTGGGGCTAACTGTAGGTAAAGCAAAAGCCTTTTAAAGCTTCTTAAAGCATATTTGAAAGGGATTGGATGTACCGTAGGTGTTTGGTTGAATTTATTGCAACTGTAGATTTTCGCAGCAAGTAAGAATTAGCACGAACGCACTTGCCTTGTTTGCTTGCGTTTCGTTTGATCAATGTCGTGTCCTAGTTCAAATTTATGTTTAAAAATGAGTTTTTAATGGCCTTGGTATTTGTTTCTATTTGTTATGAGTCCTTTACTAAAGATCTGTGATATTCTGATATTACTACCTGTGGTTGTAAAAAAACTGGAAAGAAATAATGAATTCCTCTTTGGATTTAAGGTTGACAATCCTGTAGTCAATCAATACCCTGGGGTACCTGGAGGATCCCCACTTCAACGGCCGCCTGTTAGTGGACCATTTATTCCTCCAAATGCCTCGCAAATGCCGATGGGACCATCTGCATCACCAAACCCTATGAGCGTTTCTGGGTAATGAACTTATAATATTTGGTTGTGCTCTGATTATCAATGTAAGTAAACATATTATATTCACGAAGCTCGAATATTACCGTTTTCAGACCTGTCCAGAACCAGCCTGGGTTTGTAAACTCACCCCAAGCACAGAATATAATGCACGGAAGTCCTGGTCCAGCTGCAATGCGTTCTTTTGGCAGTATGTATACATAGAGATAAAACTACATGAGATTGGGGAAAACCTACGTGATGAACTAATTAAAAATATTTTTACAATTTTACAGATCAAATGATCCCCTCTCCTAATACAAATCTTAATACTCCCATGCCAATGGTACCTACCCCTAGTCCTAGAAACGCAGAAGATCAAGCATGCATCGAGAAAATAAGAGAGCTTAAAAAATACACCGATCTTCTGCAGAGAATGATTGCTAAGATAGGAAACGAAGGTAACTTTACAAAATATTCGATAAATTGTAGTTCTAAATCTAAAATTGAATTGATTCTATGGTTGTATTTTCAATTTTTGCACTGTTTGATTTTAAGACATGGAAAAATCCAGCAAAATGAAGAAATTGTTAGACATTTTAACAAGTCCGAATCAACGCGTTTCAATGGAAATATTGTTGAAGTGTGAGGCGGCTTTGAAAAAGATGGAAAAGGTGCGTTATATTTTGTGTTTCGGTTTCGGGACCTAAATTTTAGATTTTATGCTATTCACCAGCAAATAATTGTTCTTTGCTTTTGAAATTCAGCAACAACATGATTTAGGTGGAAGTGTAGCTGGACCACCGTCTCAACCATTACCGACGAAAGACCAAATCTCCCCTTTTCAACAAGTACAAGATGCCATTTTAACAACTTTGAAAAATGGCTCTTCAAGTCATACTTTCCTTAGAACGTTTAGACCCACTGTGGAAGCCCTAACTGGTCAATCTGCTGGGTGCGTTGATTTTTGTATACAATTTATCTTTCCTTTTGTTTTTTAACTCGTCAAAAAAACTAGTATTTATCTCACAGGGGGTTGAAAAGTCCAGATGATTCTGATGCAGGGTTTGATGGTGACCCGAAGTCTGATATTCCATGGGTACTGAGACGAGAACTTAAACTTCTAGACAGTAGATTTCATGTAAGTTCCACAAACCTCAGTTCATTGATCCTTAATGATAACCCACGAGAAGCTCATTGCAAAATATTATATTAGCATGTTTTGTATTAAATTTCATAACTTGAAACTTCCAGGTAAAGATCAATAAAAGTAAAGACCGCGTTCCCTTACAGTTAATCGTTTCACTGTCCGATCCTAAATTACCTCGGGTTCCTCCTTTAAAAATACAAGTTCCTAATGAATATCCTGATGATAGCCCTTCTGTCAGCGACCTAAGAAGACAATATAGTATGGCAACAAGAAAATTACTCTGTATTTGCATTTTTGTATACAAAATTACTCTTATCTTTAAAGAAGGTTTGTTTTTCTAATAGGATCCACAAAGCTACTTAGCTCAGTAGCACACACCCTAAAATCTCATCTCTTGTACCTTCCCATGAAATTCACTGTTCTAGAACTTTGTAACTCTTGGGAAATGAGTGTTCGGCAAGTTTCAAATCCATTTCATCCTTATAAGCCGATGAATAAGAAAAAAATTACTGGACGGGGACGGCTGGCTTTTTCGTTTCTTTGATGGTCACCGTGGAATAACTTGCAGAGGAAACTTACGCCTCGAAATATGATGTACTTGAGAATTTTAAATATTTTTAAAGTATTAAAATTGTTACAACTCGTTTACAATAGTGAAACGATATAAATTTGTGACCCTTTAATTTATTGAAACATCTTTAACAAACTCATCAAACAAACCACTTTTTAGGAAGTTTGTTTAAGATTGCATCAACATTTTTTAAAAAGTCTGTTACTAGATGTGGTCTGAAGAAACTACTGAGTTTCCGCTACCTCAAGTCAAGTGCTCGTTCACTATACTATCATGTCATAATCTGTTACTTCGAGTTTCGGGTTCACTGTACACATCGGGTCTTTTTATGACGTTATCTCCTTTAGAAAGACTTGGCGACCATTTCGGCAAGACTTTCTTAACTCTTCGGCAATATTTGCCTTTTTTGTTCCTTTCTCCCTCTTATATTTTAAAAGATGTGAGTATGCGATTACTTTCTGCAGAAAGACCCTAGTTGATTAAAATTTGAAGGATAAAGACACTAGTTGATATTAAAATTTGAAGAATTTACATTCGGCAATATTTTACTTTTAAGTATTTTTCTTTTGGAGGTTTCATCTGATTGTTTGTAAATCTGTGAATTATTTTTGATTTGACGTTGTATGCGTCAACCCCAAAAGCCATTCAGGTGCATATTTGTTTACAATTTTTGCCATTTTCTTGTACTATGCCTTTAAAACAGGTTAATTTTTAATGAAACTAAGGTTTCGTAACAATTTTTCTGGGAAATCCTTTGAAGTTTTGTCTTACGCATACAAGAAGTACAAAAAACTACAAGAATGTTAGTCAGAAAAAACGAGTATTTTACAATATTTAAGAGGCTTTCTTAGAATTTTCAATTAGAAAACAACAATTTCCGACCCTTTCCAGAACCCCCAAAGGTGTTCTTAAACAGAAAACAGTGGTTTAGCCATCTTTTGTCACGTATTAGTAGCTCTCATTATTTTATAAATACTGAGTTCAACAGTCAAAATCGACTTCTAACTTAATGGAAATTCCTGAATTTTTTGTGATCTTTCTTGCCTTTTAAATACAGACCCTGAATACACCCTGAGTTTTTAGATACTCTGAAGTTAATTCTGAGCAATGAATTGCAAGATGCGAAACGATTTGCACTCCTTATCTACGACGAAGCATTGTCTCTGTAAAATTCTAAGTTACTGCTAGCTCCTAATTAAAATGCATGTCAACTGGCACGTTGACGATGACAAAAATATTTATCAGGAAGGGTTCCTACCAATCTACATTAAAAGCCCAGGTGCTGAACACATACAAATTGACTATATTTTGAGCTTATCCCCCTGACTTATGTATACGCCAGCTCATTTATTTTCAAAAGTTTTTCATAGAACAAACCAGTACAGCAAAAAGTTACATAACATTTGAGAAAGTATGCCGATAAGGAATCACAATGGAGCATTTTTAACTGGGCGTTTAAACCTTCTTTACAATTTGGACAACATCTTCATCTTCGAGTACATGATCCTTTCCTACTTTCTGAGGTTGATGTTTCACCGAAGATCCCCACACGAGAGCAATCTTGAACTCCTTCATAATAGTCCGATGAATTTTATTACAGAAATCTTCTACACTTCTCCGATCCGAGCAAAGTACGACAGGAGAATTGTAATCAGGGAGTTGTCCCTTCGGTTTTGTATAAATCCGTATTAGTTTCAAATATTCCCACATCCTTTCTAGCAAGTCATCAAAGTTCCATTTGTGATGAGCAGAAATGGGCACACAGTGAGGGATTTTGTAAATCAAATCCAACTCCTCGATAGAAATTTGGTCAATTTTATTCAGCAAGTAAATACAGGGCACGTAAATTCGATTTCCTTCAACAACATCGATCAGGTCGTCAGCAGTAGCGTCATATCGCAATGTGATATCAGCATTGTGAATTCGGTATTCGCTCAATATAGTCTTTACCGTGTCCAAGTCCAGCTCAGTTTGTGGTACCTTGACAAATTTAAAAAAGCAATTAGGTACATAAATACCACACCATGACGCAATAATGTAAGTCACTATTATTTAATTAACACACCCAAGCCACCGAATAACTTTTCACTTAATTGCCTACCATCGTTTGCAAGTTGATACCACCCTTATCCTTCCTTCTGAAAACGATGTTGGGAGGTTGTTTGTTTAGCCGTAATCCAAATCCTTCCAACTCTTTTTCAATGATACGTTTATGACCCAAAGGCTTCAGCACATCCAAAACAATAAAAATCAAGCTGCACGTACGAGCGACAGCAATGACCTGTCTTCCTCGACCCTTTCCGTCTTTAGCTCCTTCAATGATTCCCGGCAAATCGAGAAGCTACCATTTCATTAAAAAAAAAATTAAACTCACAATCCAAAATCAATCTCATCAAAATTTTATCCGTAATCAACCTTATAAATACAAAAACAAAGTTCAAAATCAAATCTCCAACCTGAATCTTAGCCCCTTTGTATTTAATGCACCCAGGAACAGTCGTCAAGGTTGTAAATTCATAGGCTGCAACCTCAGAGTATACTCCTGCCAAATTCGTCAGTAGTGTGGACTTTCCTACTGACGGAAATCCTGTAAAAGTAAAAAAAAAAAAAGTCAATTTATCAACATCCCTTCCTTACGCACTCCTCCCAGAGTTTATCCACTGGAAACTCTAACACTCACCGACAAACCCAATGCGAGCATCTCCAGTTTTAGCCACATCGAATCCTTCCCCTGTTGCTGCACCGCCTCCTTTTGGGGTAATCAACTCTCGTCGGAGTTTCGCCAAACGAGCTTTCAAAAGACCCAAATGACCTGCTGTGGCTTTGTTCTTTTGGGTACGAGCCATCTATGTTAACATTAAAAATATAATCCATAATCAGATAAAATTTAAAACGATCATAAATCATCGGCATATTGTGGAACAATGTGGATTGTATCAGCAGCCCACATATATTGCACAGTCAGATAAACACAAAAGACCCAGTGAAACATTAAAGGTCAAAGTTCATAATTGAATAATCTTTTGATTATCAAGTCGGATTTGCAATATTTTTCACTGCACTGTGCACTCAACTATGAACTACAAATGAATGCATAATATTCAATAATTATTAAATATTGAATTATGTTTGTTGAATGTAATAAAAAACAAGGTGAAGTATTAAGTGGCAAAACTTACCTCGCCCTCGATTTGGGCAATTTTGTCTAAAATAGTGGACATCTTGAAGAAGTTGTTGGTTCAAATTTTCGAAACTGAAAAGAAAATGAGGTGTAAATAACGACAAATATTTTTGGCAGAAATTTTTGCCACGAGGGCAACCGCTGCAAATTATTCCTAAAAAATAATGAACTTGAGTCCTGGCGGGGTCCTACTTTTTTCTTAGGAGAAGAGGCAAAGGAGTTGGGTTTCCTGAGATCACTTTCTTCCATTATTATCCATATTATGTCCAAATGGAAGGAAGGAAAAAGCCCCGCACGAGCACTCTTTCTATTCTATTCAATTCAAAGATTACGTTGGGTGCATAAAACCCAGCCTACCTTGTTTCTCAAAATAGAACCCCCCCCCTCTCTCGTTATTAATGCCCTTCAGAATAATTGCCCATATAGGAGTTCATAGGTTGTCAAAAAAATCCGGCCACTAAGTAGCTCTAAAGCAAAAACTATACTTCTAGATGAGTTAATTAAAAGGTTGATTAGATCGCAATTAAATGAAATTAATTTATATAATATATGGATAGGCAAGTAAGTTATCTTGATTGCTTTGTGATAGTAACCATCTTTTTGAAAATGAAATAGTAAGAAGAGTGAAGGGTGTTTTTGCAATTTTTTGAGATATCATATGATATTTTAGGTCAAAAACTGGTAAAACGTTATAGACTAAAACAAAATTTTTCTTTGATGTAACAATAGAATTTCCATTTAAATCATTTTCTCTTCTGTTAAAAAACAAGCAATGACCTGGCTTTAGTATTTTAATAGAGGTAGTTGAACGGGCATTAGATCCCCTGGATCTAAGTTTTTAAGTTGGGGGGATTTAATGAGAGGGGATTTACTGTCCTAGAATCTATATACTAGTCTTTCGTAGTAGTGATCAGTTAATTGTTCCTATTGTGAACTTGATCTTCGTCAGTGCTTAATTTAATTGCAAGCTGCATGAACTTCAATTTTAGGGTGAAACCCACCTTGATCCATATCCTGGATTGACCCAGATAAGCATACTATGAATTACTATGTATTTGTCCAAATTATACAGGCAATAAGTGGCTATTATTAAACCTTTGATTTATTGTATTAGACTAAAACAAACGTAATTTGCTCTTTAATTGTTGATTTTGAGTAATTCTATCAAAGTGGAGCAGGGTGGTCTCAAGGTCTGTGCGGCTGCCTCACATTATAATTAGTTCGAAACGACCCATTCTTTGTCTTTTACTGACTAATTAGTCAAAATTCCATTGAACATAGTAGGTACTATTCACTGTCAACTACTTAATAATAATACTGATTTGTATTATTTGAGTACCATAAATCATTTTCATGGATTTAAACTTCAATCCGGGTTTTATTGAAAAAGATTTTGAACTCATTCAATGAATGGAATTGGATACATGACTACTTTCTATTTGAAATGATTCCCTATTATTCTGATTTTCATCTAAAAAGAGACCTGTGCATCGATTCATTTATTCATGGAAAAGTAAAATGCCAGTGAGTAAAGAAGGACATACCGTTATGAACTATCAGGATTCATTACATCTTAAACCCTCTCCGTTTTTTAGTAAAAGAAAATGTAACAATTGTGGGAGCGTAGTACCTATTAATCATTGACAGCCAAGTTTTATTCCCAAGTTTGTTGATAGCATTATATTTGCACAAAAAATCGAAAGTGGTTAAGTGCACCTGTAGTGGTAAGGATAGAAAGATAGAAAAGAAATGCAACTAAGGAACACTCTTGTGCATCCTTGTAGGTACGGTTGACAAAGTAAATATTTACATGTTGTTGAATATCTCAATTTGGACTACGTCAATGGATTCCCCAGGTAATTATTTACCATTGATGTTGTCATATAGCGTAGGATATATTCTTTACTCCTGTCTGCCCACGTAGGCTAATTCCCACATCGCCTTCCTTTCACCCCATCCATCGCAGTTAGTAAAACCGAAAATGTTAACTTGATACCTTTCTTCGAGACGAGACCCAAGTTTAGGTATTTTTGACTCGAATATACTTACTCAAGAGCCAAAAGCGGATGTGTGTGAAAGAGGTAGAAAGCGGACTAAACTTTCACTGACAGGCTCCTCCACAAGCAACGTTTCAAGGATCGTTTAGGAGAATGCACATTTCTGAATACAAACGCAACGGAGTTAAATATGCACATGTGGGCAGGCTCTTTATAAATGCTACCCCTGTACTTTTGAACATATTGACAAGTCCCGTTTAGTACGTCTAGAAAGTACCCATGGCCTTATTCGGCATAACGATACCACGAAGGCCAAATACTATAGGGTTTTTATTAGCATTAAAGTTTCCAGTGTGTACTGAAGTTTTAAGGAGCAGAAAGTTGTCACTGTGGTTGTGGTAAGCTACTGGCTGTAAGAGGTTAAAACGAAGCGAGAAAAGAAAAAAAATTATTTATTCCTTGCTCAGCGTTTCTAAATTTGACAGATAGTGATAATTCCTCTAAAAATTAAAAATCTACAAAGATCTCTAATCATTTTTCTTCCTACAATAGGTTCAGTTGGTGAATGAGTTTTTTTAATAACTTACGAATTCCAAAAATCCTGTCGGAAGTCACACAAAATACAAATTTTAACACGCATTTTTTATTCATACATAAATATTTTATTACAATAGTACATCCTTTTTATGTTAATGGTAATATATTTTAATTTAACGTACAATTACAGAATAATATTATCATCACAGAAAAATAATAAGCACATTTACCATTCATTATATTTATCACAAAAATAACACTCATTACAATGTTATCCCATTTTCCCATAAAATTTAGCACACTCAGATGATTTAATTTTGGTTTTGTGTCTTAAAATAAAAAAAACGCCTATAGATTTCTAATTTTTAGCTATGAAAGGGCTTCAGTCACTACCAAAGTCAGTGTGCCCACTTTTTTCCCTTAGAGGTTAGCATTTTAGTAATAAGTAAATTAGAGATTTGATGTTCAGGAATTGTAGTTTGATTGAATTTGAATAGGAATATAAATAGGAATTATCGTTTCTAGCGCAATAGGAATATAGATGACAGACAGTAGAGAATTACTTTTGAATATTTTTTAGGAATGAATTTAAGCTTTTTATATCTTATCTTCAGGTACAGACCTAATATTCACGTAAACATGTAAATGGTACTTTTTAATAAGGTAAGTTGTAGGAATTAGGTACGGATGTCTGATTTGCTGATTCTGTGAAAATCAAGGGTTTGGAAACGCAGTGTATACTTAAAACAACTTATAAGATTGATATACATTTTTCTTAGGGGAAGCAAAAAACGAACTAACAATAAGAAGTTTCTGAAGCGATGCGATGCGAAGCTTAATAATATGCATTCAACTTTCACACCTGCTTTCAGCCATAACTCAGTCATTTCTCCAAGGTTTTTAACGAAGCTTTTTAATATTTGTGGAGAATTTATTTTTTTATAAGAAAAATTTACGAAATATGCATTTAAATCATTATAACTAACGTTGTTTAAGCACAAACAACTCCAAAAGCTACTGAAACTTAGACAAATTGATTAGCTGTATGTTCAGGAAGTCAAAAATTAGAAGCAATAAAAAATTGAGTAAATTTTTAAATTTATTTTATACTTGTGATTGAGCATCACTTAAGATTTTACGGTTTTTCGTATTAATTTTTATTATGTGGGCATTAGGTCATGGCATCTGCAATTTAAAATAAAAAATCAAATAGAATTATACCAGTTAATTTTAAATTTTTAGCTCTTGGTATTCTGTAACTGATACGATTTATATTTAATAATAATTAGTACTCTCTATTAATTTCAAAGAAAGTCCCAGAATTCAAAGCGACTATCTTTAACGTCTAATGAACACCGAATGAAAATGAATGGGCAAGCAAATTCTCTCATTCACTCATACTGAATTATATTAAAGGGAATTTTTGCAAAGATTTTTAAAATCCCAGATAAAAGTTATGTTTTTTATTACAAGCTATCCATTCTGCAGTATATACACTTGTGCATGTACTAACCATTATACTAGTAGTAATAGTACCTTTAGAAGTTCTAGGATACGAATTTCTGTTTTATAAACTAATAATTTATTTCTTGATTTCAAATGATTATCATATTATAAAGTAAAACAACAACCAGGCCTACGCAAAAAAGCCAGCCAACAGCTAAGTGAAGATTTAAAATATTTGTTTAGGGTTTTTCATAAGCATTGGAAATACTTCGGGGATTGAATGAATAATTTACGTAGATAGTAGTTAGTTCGAAACCTCCATATCTGAGCTTATCGATATGATTCAGGTATATTAGTGAAAAAATATTTTGAAACATTGTGGAAAACAAATTTTCAATAAATGTCAGTTTGATTTTTTATTTATTTTGTTGTTTAAAATTTTGGATTCAGTCGAAGTGATAGCTATTCAACCAAACAAAAGGGTGTGTACAAATATGTAAACAACACCGAGACAAAAAAGAAATCCGGGAGACAAAAAAAATCATTTTTAGACAAGTAGAAAGCGGAAGTTAATATTTGTCATGAATTTGTCACGTTTCTACAAAAGCGACTGACTTTAACGTAATACTCTTTCGCATTTCAGTTTCTTTCCATCAGTTAGGAATTAAATTTAACTCTTTTCTTGACACTTTGGGTATTTGAACTAGTAATATCAAGCAGAACTCATTGCTAATATTCGATACCAAAAATGAACCTATCCAATATAGCTACAATTCGTAAAAAAAATAAAAATTAGGTAACTTGCACTTTCCGTCTAAGTAGGCATTCTGCTCTTTTTCATGCCTTTTAATTAATTCCAAAGTCTTGTAGTGAATTGAAAGAGGCAGTACTAAGAAACGAAAGAAACCTAGGTAATTTGACACAACTCTAGTCTTGGAAAATTTAAATATATTTTATATTATGTCATGAAACAAGAGATCTACTTTTACTTACTTTTCTTAAAACAGAAGCAAAGAACTTGCTTTTGTATTATATGTGGTGGTGTGATTAAACTTTTTCCAAGAAACATTGAAAAATTAGTGTAACTTCGCAAAAACAGAGAAAGCTTCATTATTACCAATATTACTAATTAAAACTTGTACCTTTGTTAGACAGAAAATTTGAATGAAATTGGAACCATTCATTAACAAACAGACTGAAAGTCTCAATTCCAAATAAACAACCCGATTTCAACAAAATATAAACGAACAAGTCAAAAGAACTATTCCGCGTTGTAGTCTCTACCCTCGAGACAGAAACAATGTTTGTAACAAAACAAAAACAAGATTTTGTGTACTTGTCAGTTATTTTAAATAAAATAATTCATTCGACCATCGTCACTTTACAAAACATGACATGACCATGAAAGTAAAAACTGCCTTTCTACTACGTCTGCCTTTCTACGTCTGCTCTTTTTCTAACTATACAACACACAAAGGTTATTTTTTAACTTATTACCAGACCTGAGATATTTATTTATGAAAAACACCCAAAATATTTATTTATTTATTGATGAAAAAACCCCGAAATATTGACGTAAAATATTGATTTATTGATGAAAAAATCCCGAAATATTGAGGTAAAAAATTTATTTTGATGAAATAACTCCGAAATAATGACGTAAAAATATTTATTTGTAATTTTGACACTTTTTTGACAAAAAAAAATAATTTTCATGACTTTTGCCCCTCAAATTTTCAAATTTTCGTAAAAAATTTTGGAATTTATACTCAAA
>JAQGBU010000840.1:0-18228 GCA_034698605.1 Isotoma decorata
CCAAAAATTCCCGACCATTAAATTTACTATTGAAATACAATCAAACAACTCTATCTCATTCTTGGACATCAAAATAATTTGCAAAAAAGACTTAACATACGGTTGATCTGTTTATAGGGAACCAACACATACAGGACGTTACCTCAACTATTCTTCATACCACCACCAATCCCATAAACTATCGGTTATAGATTCGTTAGCTTTTAGAGCTTTTAAAATTTGTGACAATGACTCAATCAACAATGAAGTGGAGACAATTACAAATAACTTAATTTCAAATGGCTGCCCATTATCATTAATTAAAAAGCGCTTGGATATCATAAAAATTAAAGTCGATCAATCAAAAATTGCAATCTACCACCTCAAATAGCTGTCCCAAAACCACCTCGCCTTATTCTTCCGTATATAGGAAAAGTAACCACAACTTTATCCAAGTACCTTCACCGATCTATAGGCTGAAGTTTCGGTTATCTTCCAGGCCCCAAAATCGGTTCATATCTAGGATCTTACAAGGATAAAAAACCACCAGATCCTATTGGAGTATACGAAATGAAATGTGACTCTTGTCCCTTAATATATACAGGTCAGTCTAAGCGTAACTTACAAAAAAAGGTCAAAGAGCACGCTAGAGACTTAAATAACACGAAATTTGATACATCATCAATTGCTAACCATATATACAAAAAACCCTCACACAACATCGATTTTAACAATGCTGCAATTATCAAGCATGAAAAGCTTAACTTCGAAAGACTTTTTTGGGAAGGACTACACATACAACATAGAATATCCCAAAATTTCAGCCTGAACATGGAAGATGGAATGGAAATAAATCCTATCTGGACTTCAGCACTGTTACCACTTCTAAAACCTTAAACATTAATTTAAGTCGTTTCTAAGACAATTTGTACATAAAAAATTACTTATCAAATATCTCAAAAATTGTAAACCAATGCCTGTCAAATTTTTACTTTGTATATTATTTCACCCTGATGAAGGAAGTGGCACGCTTCAGAAAGCTTGGAATAAACTTTAAAAAATTTAAACCAAAAGCAACCATGTTACCCATGAAGTCTAACTCTAATTCTCACGTATAATTTATGTATTAGGAGACAATAGTTCAAGTTCTTACTGCTATCATGTTAAAAGGGAAGCTATTTTATTGGATTCTAATTACCAGCATTCATCTTCAATCGAAATAACTAATAGATCAACCTACACCGAAAAGTATTGTAATGCAAACTACCTAACTAACATTTAACAGAATTAGCTAAAAAGCTTCAGCTAATTTAGAATTATCCCAGATTACTTAATCAATTAATAAAAAAACACATAAAACAGCCATACCCGCTGAAAACTTTCAGATTCCAAGAAAGAGAGTAAATTAGTCCGTTAGATAATCATATCCATTCGATAACTAAATAAAAAAACTACACGAATTTTAGCTTATCCTTTTTCGCTAGTGAAAAAGGACAAGGATGAAGGAACAATGATATTACTGAAAAAGGATTTAAACGAAAAAGGATTCCAAAGAAAAATGATATTACTGAAAAAAGATTCGGAAGCAAAAGGATATCACCGAAAAAGGATGATGAAGAAAAAAGATTGTACTAAAAAGGATTCGCGAGAATAAGACTACTACCGAAAAATGATTTGGAACAATAAGGATATTTCCAAAAAAGGATTCGGAAGAAATTGCATATTACCGAAAAAGAATTCCGGACAAAAAGCACATTGCTGAAAAAGGATTGCATAGAAAAAGCAAAAAAGGATTCAGAGGAAAAAGGATATTACCGAAAAAGGACGAGGAAGAAAAAGGATATTACCGAAAAAGGAGTCGGAAGCGTGAGGATATTACCGAAAAAGGACTCGAAAGAAAATAGATATTACCAAAAAAGGATTCGGAAGAAAATAGATATTACCGAAAAAGGATTCGGAAGAAAATAGATATTACCGAAAAAGGATTCGGCAGCAAAAGGATATTGCCGAAAAAGGATGAGGAAGAAAAAGGATTGTACTAAAAAAGAATTTAGAAGGATAGGGATATCAAAGAAAAAGGGTTCGGAAGAAAAAGGATAATGCCAAAAAAGGATTCGGAAGAAAAACTGTATTACTAAAAAAGGGTTCTGAAGAAAAAGGATATTACCGAAAAAGGGTTAGGAAGAAAAAGAATATTGCCGAAAAAGGATTCGGAGGAAAAAGAATTGTACCGAAAACGATTCGGAAGAAAAAAGATGTTACTGAAAAAGGATTCGGAAGAAAAAGGATATTACATAAAAAAGGATGAGGAAGAAGATGGATATTACCGAAAAAGAGGTAAAGGATATACATATAAGGCCATCCCTATTTGGATAATTTTTATGAACTGGTCCTTCAAAAACTTAAGGTGTTGTAAAATCGTTAAAAATCTTCCAATAAACTTTACAATAAACACGCCTAGAGCAGTTAACTCAAAACAATATCTCACAGTCAGTCAGTCATACTGTCCAATAAATGCCTTAAAAAGTAGCGTGTCCCATTCAATTTTTCTAGAATCTGTGAGAATCTCAATACCTCTTAAAAAACTTACAAAACCTAAAAGCCAGAATGGAAAAAAAAGAAGGATTTCTGAAAGCGTCGTTAGGAGCAGAAGATTCGAGCAGTTCGTAAATTACTTAGCGCTAAAACCGTATTTTTCAGACCATAATTTAAGAACACTTTCTTACCTCCTTTTATATTCAGTAAGTTACACTGTTCACTTCCAAAATAACTCACAACACTCTGTCAGTCCTACAACACTCTTTTATGAAATTTTGTTAACAATCTTACACCAAACCTCAAGTTATATCCAATTAAAAAGAAGAAAGGAGTTTTAAATTACAAAAATAATTTTGATCTGTCCCCCGTGGATCTTTCACTGTGAGGTTATTATTGAAATGAAACTGTTCTACCCAAAACTCCCTTGTTATTATTATCACATCAAGAAGGACAATACTTGAGACGATAGTCTTATGTTCACACAATGACCAGCCTCCACATCGATATTTATAATTTATCGTTTTTTCATGTTAAATGAGGAACCCTTAAGATGCTTAAAATTATTCCTACTTACATTCTTTTATGTAATTTAGATCGGATAGTTAAACCGCAAGCCTCAACTGCTATTTTAAGGAAGCGAAACAAGGGAATTTTTAATTAAAAAAATTATTGAGATTTGTATCCCGTGGATTTTATCCTCTGAACTTATTGGAGTGAAACTCTTATAACCGAAACTCCCGTATTGTTATCGTATCAAGGAGGACAATACTTGACACCTTCTAGTTATTATAAATCACAAATCACAATTTCTCAGCAATGGCCAAGCAAGCATGCTTTTCATAAATTTACCTAAAAGTATGTATTCGGGATTTCAAAACGCTGATCCCAAGGAGCGCTTGAATGCTTTGCATTGCTTAAAATTTGAAGTGCGTCCCCCGTAGCATAGGGGACATTTACAGTCAAGGGTCCCGTCTATAGGGTGTGGTTTGGGCAATGTGAGACTCACAATGGCTTCGGGTGTCACAGCGTGCATTAGTAATTTTTATTAATTTTATCACATTGTAAACCAACCACACCCACTGAGGAGTGGTGGAGCCTATAGACTTGTCAGTCTCACAGTCTCGATATTTCTTACTCTGCCAGTCTTTCAATTTTTTAGTCTTCCAGTTTGTCTTTTTTTCAATATGTCAGTTTGCAAATTTTCTCAGTCTGTCAGTTCATCAACAACCATATATGAGTTGGCTTCGCTGCTACTTGATTGTTGGTTATATCCGTATCTTTGGTTTATTATTCCATAAAAATATCAAATATATCTAACTTTTCATTTTGAATCTCAATTGGTTAAAAACTTTAAAAAAGGTGGAAAATGTAACGACTTATTATTCTTTCAGAATGTTATTTGTACACTTTTGTTTGTAACGACAATTCCTTCAGGGTTGTATTACAGTACCAAAGTTAAGGGAGGAATTCTGCTAATGAGCTTATTGTTTAAAATACTTAAGGACATCGGGAAAATTATAATTAATGACCAATTAAGAATGAAAAACTACTAAAGATATAAGAAGTTATGACGAGTGAACTTTTTATTTGAATCATAATGTGTAAACGATGGGGTATTATTTAAGGGTTTCTGATTTGCAAGGAGTTTCTTCAATATAAAAAGCAACCTTTTTATCATACTTTTGGTAGTTAACTTGAAACCAAATCAAAATGCTTGGACACTATGAACACTATATTATTAATGAAAAACAAGTGTTAGCAAGTATGATCTATCGTCTTTGTATCTCATTATAACCCCTCGTAGCAACCCTTCCCCTTCATTGCAATATATTCAACGTACCTGTCTTTAATTCTAAGTATGCCTAAAACTTAAGCTAAAGGTAGTAATTCGATTAACGGAAGTATTAATTGCAAATAAATGTAAAGAATTACCTCCAGGTCGTAACCAAAAGGACATAAGCACATTCGGATCCAAATGCTGAGGATATCTTTTGTTTCTCAATGATCTTGAATTATCCATTACATTTTCATTCCAGATAACTTTATCATCCACCTCCGACCCTTCTCCCTCATGTTTTGATCCCAATCCATTTTGAAGTACCTGAGGATGAGGTCCTGCTGAGTAAGGCTCCCCCGGGCAGCAATCTTCCCTTTCTCCCTTATTTGTAGTTGCAACTTCCCCTTCATTGACACTTGCCTCATATACTTTGTTATTAAATGGTGGCGTATCAAGCTGGTAGCCTTTTGCCACAATGAAGTGTCCACTTAGGAGTAAGAGCAAAATAAGTTGGACGATTTTATTGGGGTACATTGAGATTTCGATTCTTATAAATTTAACAATTCGAAATTAAATGGGTAATTAGTAGTGAAATAAGCTTGGATTTAAAGCCAAATGTCAGTATTCGGATAATTGAAACGAATAATACTTTAAAAAAAAGAAAAGTCAGTTTAAAGTTCTAAATATTTGAAAGTAGGGAGAGAGGATGAAAGTTTTACAACTCTCCGGGTTGAACAACAGGTAGAAAGTGGTGGTGTTTTAGAGACAGATGCGGGTATTTGAACGGGTGGGTTGTGTAGCTGCAGCCCTGCTTTTACTACACTACTACTGCTACTTCTGCCACCACCACCAAACGATCTTTGAATCTGGGAAATCGCCAAAGGCAAATGAAAGTTTGTCTGTAATGAATTATTTTGTTTGAAGTTTGAAGTCAAGTGCGTCAAATGCAGGGGTGTAGAAATCACTATGTAAAAATACTCTTTCTACTAATTTGCGCACTATTCTACCAAAATCAAATGCCCAAGGGGATGAAGGCTGTGAGAGAAAGGATCAAAATTAGGTTGTCAAATCCCAAAATGAACAAGGGCACCTTCGTATCAGCCCCAGGGACTTGGAAACCTCTTTGATGCGTAGTTTTACGAGATTCTCGGACAATGGGGTAAGGGCTAATTATTGGTACGTATAAAGAGAGAAGGATAAGGTGAAAGGGTAAGGGTACCAAAGGGATGAAGGTATTAAGGGACGGGTCACTCACATCTTAGGTACGATAATGAACAGGTATCATTAAATAAAGGGATTACAACTAAGAGGTATAATGACAAAGAGGGCCCTTCGATCTTGGCCAGGACACTGCCCTGCCCTGCTTGTAAAGACACCCTTCTTTATAGTCCCTTTTGTAAATGAACCCTTTCCTTATTATCTACACCCTCCCTTGTCATTTTTCCCTTATCCATCCCTCACTATCCGTACCTTGTTATCCATCCCTGTTTATCCCAATACCAAATTATACACGCTAATGCCTTATTTAAAATGTATTTATTAATATTAAACGTGTGGGCGTTGTCTAGCTCTACCGTTCAGCAAAAGCCAATTCTACGTATTGAAGTTAACCAAGACAAAGGAACGTGTATTTTTGGCTAGTTAGAGAGCTTCATTCTTTAAACGTCTCGTCCACACCTGTCATTTATGCACATTCTATAACCAAAAATGGAAAGTATTCCAGCTTTGAGATGAAACTTTTAACAAAGTAGGTAAGATATATAGGGACTTCTAACATAAGACATTGATACGAAGGGTCTTTTTTTGTAGGGGGGACTGGGGCTCTAAATCCCATTCTATATGTCTTCTTCCAGTATAACTTATCATCATCATGGCATCATCATATTAATTGGAAGTCCTTCTTGGTATCATCAACTGGTTAGACTTCTTACTGCCACCTCCAACAACTTTTCTTTTGTATGGAGAAAGCACAACTACTGCTTTCATCATTTAATTAACTTGTTTTCTTCCTCATACAGTAAAATATTAAATTAAACCTTGACAAAAGAAGAGGAGGCTTGTTACATTTCACAAACAGATTTATAACTTTTAAACCAAAACTCCACAGTGAACAAGAACCAATACTTGCATTTTTATGACTTCCAAGCCTGTTTTTGTAACTACTACTATTTCTGAACACTATATGGGAATAAAAGCTCAATGAAAGATCAACTTTTAGGGATGGAAACTCAACAAAGTTGTTCTGTGCTCCTGCCTTTCTTTCATCTTCTGAATGAATTGACATGACATTGAAATGGACATTTTAAAATAACTTTAGTTTGCTTTGGGTCAACTCCTTTTCTAATTTAAAACTTATTCATGATCCCAGCAATATGGCTTCTCAAAATCACTTATCTTCAGACTAAAGAGAATTAAATGTGCCAAAAATAAGATAATGTATGAAATTAAAGATTCATTAAGCTTATACGATAATTCTGCCCTATGGATAGTTTTTACCTCCTTATTTTAAATCAAGTGATGCCAACTTTGTTAGCAAAAAGAACTAATATGTAAAGTTTCAGGAATAGGAATGAATTTATGTTTTTCATGATTATTACACTCATTACATGATAATAAGGAATGGAGTATTTCAATTCATTTGTAAAAAATATCAGGAACGTGCAAAACGCTATACTGAAACATAGGATTTAAAGAATAATTTACTAAACAAGGCAGTTTATGGTCAATCTCCTCAGCAAATGTAGGTTTAATGCATTAAACTGGGTTATAAAATTATTTATAACAGATCGTATGCATGTTTTAACATTGCAGCTTATACGATCGTAAGTAAGTGAAATGTATTTAGTAGCACCACCGATTATGAACGGGTTGGATGCTGGAAGTGGCACTTCTCTCATAATACAAATTAATACTGCCACCACCACTGCCACTTCCAAAAACTTTTCTTTTGTAATGAGAAAGCATATAACTGGTTTCACCCTTAACTATTGACAACCTTGTTTTCCCCTTAGAATACAATAAAATAGGAAACTTATCAGGTTGTATAATAAATGCCACATTGCGGTTTCAAAGCAACAATTATTCCCAACCCTCTTCTTCTTACGCTATTTTCCAATCTTACAATTTCTTTGCTAACAAAACAAATATTTTGCTATTGTTTAATTTGCACTTTTACAACTTCCGAGCCTCAACTTGAGCTATTTTTAGTGATCACAGGATATAACACTAACAGAAGAATAATAAAGAAACCAGTTCATTTCTCATTTTGCTCTGTTCCATTGACATGACAAATTCCAGGAACAAGTGAGCAAAACCCTTTTTTTGCAAAGGGAGATGCAGATGGCCGTATGCAGAAAAAAATCATGATCATGTAAGGAATCATGTTATTCCTTGTAGATCTCCAGGTGTGGTCATATTTAATTACCTGGTAATTGGTAAAGTATAGTGATTTATTAAAGCTACAAGATTTTCTTCTAGTATGAATAAGAATATTGATTCATGAAAATTTACTTGGACAATTTACTCCATTTTTAAATGAGTCTTATGAAATGTTGAAAAATCTCATAGCCATAAAAACCCAAGCTCCATCAAAAGTACACTTCACCCTTAGAACAATTTGGTTGTAATTGCCAAGGTATCAATAACACTAATAAATAAAGGTATTTTCGGTTAAACTAGTGAAACACAATCATTTAACCATGGCGATCTCCACAAAAACCCATTATCCATGCTTCTGAGTTTGATGAATGAGTTGAAATTAGAAATCCATACCTTGAAATCTAAACCCTTTTGTTCCAACCTTTGTTCAATTAATTATGACATATTATACCCTAGGCATCAACAACATTTCAATATTACAAAGTCAAAATATAATTGGTGTTGAGGAACAAGTTGAAAGGACTTCTCACTCACTATTTCATTTATATCGCATTTCATATTAAATTTAATTTTGACCTGCTCCTACTACTCTACTAACTACTGCTATTGCCACTACTGCTGTGTCAAACGTGTGTGGGTAGTGTGTTTTGTTCCTTTGTAGAATAGCTATAGTGGTAGGTGGAATAATAGGTGGAAATTGGCAGTGTGTATTCATACGATAGGTAACAATGATCACTTGATCTTATTTCGTGTCAAAAGCATAAATTCAATTATTCAAAATGAAATGCTGATCTTTAAAAGCAAGCTCTGTCATGCTCAAAATATCCTGTTGTCGTGTGACGTTTGTTTAAGCATAACAATAATATTAATTAGTAATATGCTTTTGATGATAAGCATATAGAAATGTTCTGCTTCTACTAAACAGCAATTGTTGTATTTAACAAGCAATTAAATAAAATAAAAGCTTTCCCAGCTTTGAGAAAATGTTAGCTACAGGATCCTCATACAATAACTTTAACTGTTTCCAAAGTTAAAGCTTATAGATTTTTTATGGGAACGCTTTGTTTCTTTTAATAACAAGCAAAGCTACTTTTTTGAAAAAACAAAAACAAAATACGAAAACCCAGCAGAGATGATCTTTAAAAATCAGAAATTTTGAAACTAAATTAAACTAATTTTTCCTAGAAACTATTCAACATGGGGAATCCAATAATGTAAGACTAAGCATTGAAATTTCTCTAGAATAGGACTAATGTTTCTGAAGGACCCTTTGTATCCATTATGATTGGCAGGAGTTGTTCGTATACACTAATTGTATTTAGTTCAAGAGATGCAATTAGCCAGAATGATTGGCATCGAATGAATGAAATTGACTTAAATAATAGAACTTTGATATGATGAAGATAATTATATTATGAGAAATGACAAGAGCAAAAGATGAGTGTTGAGTCTCGTCAGTTTAAAGTCTACCCTATTTCATGAACAAGTGTCAGTTTCACTCGCAATGAACGTCTGAGATAGAATCAACAGTTTTGCTTGTTGACTCTGTTCAAAGAAATCACCATCATCATCATCATCATCATCGTCATCATTTATCTAGCATAGAATTTAAGGTGGAACAATCATTTAATTGGGAAGCTTTTTTCTGAGTACTTTATCCGCATTCACAATTCCTGAACAGCAGCTCAATTTAGCCGGTTGACAAAACATCTTTACTTGTGAAGGCCCATACCACACAAACTGGTTCATTTAACTTTTTCCCATTAGTAACTGGTCTACTAGACGTAAGGTTATGCTATGGTGCATGGTCGTGGCATTCCCTTTAAAATAAACAACGAGATTGAAAATGTTATACTTAGCTTATTGGCGTTTAACCTAAACTTTAAATGAATTGTATAACTATAAACTGAATTAAATTAATAGAATGATATTTAATTAGCAGGATTACATTTTCAATACATGTGAAATTATCCCAAGAATTGAAATAAAATAAAGTTGAGAGTGAAGCTGATTACTGTATTTAAAGGTTGGAAGCTTAAAAATTATATGCATTTACAGCAAAGTAGGAGAGGTGTCTTCTTATAAAAGGTAGCATGGTTTTTACGTATTAATTGCTCGAAAATGTATTAAAAAGGAGTGATGTGATTTATGGGAGACGAAAGCCCTTTTGAACTGATAGAATATGATAAATAAATTGAGACAATATAATACGCATTGATTTGTACCAAATTAACGACGCGTTTCGATATATTCTTCTTCAGGTTACTAAAGTGGACAATTGCATTTAAATTGAGTCAGTCATAATTATATACATATTTTTTAATGTAATTATAATTTAAAAAATCTTTTGTGGATCATACAAGTAAAAAAATTATTTTACAAAAATTATCAAAAGACATGCCTAAGTGGAAAAATTACAAATTGTAAAATCAGTTTACCTTTTGGATTACAATATTCTTAAAGTAGAATAATGATTAATATTATTACTGAAATAAATGCGTCCGTGTACTGTCGGTATGAAATAAGGACTGAGAGTAAAACTAAATCCTCTTGTTAATACAAACAAAGTTGCTCTAGAAAATTGATTTTCTTAAAAGCCATTTTAAAAGATAAATTCCTGATAATACTTATAATTTCTGGGTTTGGAAATTTCATGGCTTCTTGAATACTGTAAGTAAAGGTAGTATTGTTTAATTGATGTATATTTTTATGAAACCTTAGCTAAAAAATCGTTGGTCAACTCAGGGTTTATAAATACTGAAGATTGTAAATCACATGGCATCTTGATTTCTTGATTGCGTTTTTTGGATTTTATTATAAATCTATCAAACTTAAGGTTAGAGAAAGTACATATAACTATTCGTTTTTACCATTCGATGTTATAAAACAATTTAAAAACTATTTGCAAGAAAATGATCCAGTTGTTAAAAACTCTGATAAGAACGCTGGGATATGTGTAATGCATAGAAAAGACTACGATGAAGAAATTTACTGTCGGCTAAATGACATAAATATTTACATACCTAGCACAAAGTTCATTTTTATAGAGCCATGGAAAATTTTATTGATAAACCGGTACATAGACGGTATTTTTTCTCAGACTCAACATTCTATCACAATGAAGCATTTACTCAATGCTTTCCAAATATCAAATCAGAGACTCACTACTCAGAAGCAACATAGATATTAAATGTTCGACTGAGACCCTTGCAAAATCTAATCAACACCAAGTTCCCTTTCCGGGATACAAAATGTATCCTGGCAAAGTACTAAAAACCCGACCCGGGGTTCTAAGCCCGACCTCACCTTTATTTTTGGGGAATTTAGATTCAATTAGTATTTCCCTATCTGTTACACTGTGCAAAACTGTACTTGTTTGTACGGTAAAAATTCCTAACTCATCTAATGAGACTCGAACTATCTGTGTTCAGCCTGTTTGCTTAATTATTCCAAAAATGCATCTATGGACTCCTCTTTCCCTTTTTTATCCCTTTGTTCCCTTTTTTAGCAATAATTTATTGTCAAAGTATCAGCTTGGTTTCAGGCCAAAGCATTCCACTAGCCATGCATTACTTGGAACAACTGATTATCTATAGTCTATATGACAATATTGACAAAGGAAACATTTGTATTATTGCATCGTTAGATATTTTTAAACGTTTTGACACCTTTGACAGATGCTTATTGTTAAAAAAACTGAATTGGTATAATGTTAATGGTAACCTTATTAAATAATATTTAACCCACAGATTACAATATGTATCAATTAGGGATAACAATGTTACAAAGAAATCTGAAATTAAAGAAACTATGATAGGAATTTCTCAAGTTGCATCTTTGTAAAGTCTTCTTTTTATCTAATGTATACGGTATTACACAATCGTTTAGTCTTCGTTATCAAATAGCTTGAAATGAATGATATCTCCAGTCACCAAAACCCTGGGCTTTGTGGCATTTCAGTTCCAGCTATATTATTACCATTGTATTTTATTCATGGTTTACAAAGAGGAGAACAGATTGGTTTTTTCTTTTTCAAAGCCCACATTTTGAGAATACCCGTGTACAGTGTACTCTTTTCTATCCGGAAAGATTACCCGAAATATCATGGAAACTTTTTAGTAATTACAGTTTCCGTGTATTGAGTGTCCAAGAGGCTGGGTCGGTGGTTTTTTCTTATTTTACTCCCGGATTCCAAGCTCCAGCTCATACTACTACTACTACTTTCTCCCGAATTAAAAACTAAACTACCAGGGTAATTAGTAATTGACTTGTTGTTCCGAGATGAATAGCCAGCTTTCTAGCTCAAACTTGTCCATTGAATCCTTATTAACCATCTATTCTCTGCCACGTGTAAAAGCCCACTGGTTTTTCATTCTTACGTCAAATTTATTTTTTGTCCAATTATTCATTTGAATGAGTAATTGGAAAGGCTAAAAGGGAATATCACTGGGTTTTATAGCCTTATCTACGGCACAAAAAGAACTAGCGAGTATAAGGAAACAAATGTACGACCTATAAGCTAATGTTTCAATGTAATACATTAAATCTAAAACACAATCCAATTGTGTCAAATTCCACTATATTATTCTTCATAGAATGTTCCTAATTCAACCAAATTTAATTCAACTATAAACTATCTAGTTTAACTAAGGTTGTAATCCTTTTATATTTGCTCCCATAATGCTCCAATGCTAATGTCAAAATTCAATCAGGTCGCTCCCCCTAAATAGGTAATTTGTTTTGGCTTGGGGACTTGTTTTAAAAACGACCAGAAATAAAACCTCATCCTTTTCTTGTAAAAATTAACCACAGTGTAGTCCGAAAGTAAAAACTATAAACAATGTCTCTCAATATACACTTATGCAGGTATACGAAACCTACTTAAACTGATTTTAAATGCGACTTAAATGTTTTACTTTTGTACCAGAAAAGGGGAAGTTGTTTGATCAAGCAGAAATCGATGAGTCCTGAATAGTACAGATTGCAGATTATCAATAAAATTCACCGATCCAAAATAAACTTTCCCAGACTTCTTAGAATCTGATAAATTTCCAATCTTCTGAAACGTTAGGATCTGCTACCACTTTTTATTTTAATTTTGTTTGAATGAAATATTTTTAGCCTATCGGCCCTAAAAGGATAAGTATAATATTTGCACAATTTGTCGTGACTATGATACAAAATCCAAGAATAAAAAACTCTTTTAAATCCATCTGATTCGTGGCATGGACCAAGTGTAATTAGTGAGGATGGTAGTTCCATTTTAGGCGAAAGTCACCAAATTATTGATTTCATTGAAAATCACCTGTAGTATGTGCAGCTGTCTGTATCTGTTTGTGGAAATCTGTAGTTGCCTCGTGACGTATCTAGATTTAGGATTCTCCCCAAAAACTAAATAAAAAGCACTGAAAAATACCTCTGACACTACAAGCTTCACCTTGATGCAACCAATTTGAATGTCATTAGCCCGTATTAACTTGGTTTACAAAATGCCAGTCTTTGTTAATTTACGTTAGCCAATGTCGAAGGATCAACCTTTTGAAATTGATTTAGACTAAAGAGGTGCACCTCCAGATTAGAATCATAGAAGGAGGATATTATTTTGATTTATAAAGTGAAAACATGACTAGGGTGTATGCGTATAGTTTCACTAGGAAATTTTAATAAACTAACATTTTTGGTAGCAAGCAGTCTAACCGACCAACTGATTTCTTACCTAGGATTTTAAATTCCTTGACAACAAAGTGCATTGATTGCACCCAATGCAATGAACTTATTATTGTTTTCGTTAAACATAATATTGTCCAGTCAAACATTATTCCATGAAATGAATGGAATTAGATTTTAAGTACTTTTAATCTCGATAAGGAAGGGATGGAACTAGGTCAGCCCCTATACATTTAGTTCCTCGCTACTTAAAATAGGCTGTACATTTAAACTCTCCAAAATAGTATAACTTATCGCCAAAATGAAAACCAAGTTATTTTTGTCTTCTTTGGTTAAAACTTATACACCGAAGCTAAGCTCTTGTGTAGCGGACGTCCGTGCCGTAACCTTATGACCCTCGTACATGAGGGTCTGTCACCACTCTCGACGTCTGCTTTAACTCACCGTGAAACTGGATTTAGAGCCCCTAGTGTACTAATTGTTTCAACTTTTACAATTTTGCTACACCCTAAATTTTAGTAAACCAATTGATTAGAAATACCTAGTTTTCTGCACAAGAGAGACGAATGGGATGAAATGTTTCTGATTCAAATTAGAATGATGACAAGCTCAAATATTATTATTGCAACAAACTTATCATCGACATTTCCCAAGAGTTTGGAGCTTTATAAAGTAAGCTTTGATTTAAATGTTTTCTATTAGTTCATGTTTTGTAACCCCTTTACAAGAACTGGGGTCTATTTCACCAAGAACTTTTTACGCCGAACTTTTCACTTTGCAAATCTCATTGGTGAAACGTAAAATTTTCAAAATTTTTTGAATAATGAAAAGTGCGAAGTGAAAAGTTCTTGATGAAATAGTCCCCTGGTCAATGCAATGCTTTCCTTCTTGAGCTTAACGTTATTTACCCCGTTCTACTGCAATATGTACTGGAATGAAAGCAAATGACACGAACTATTAACATTTACAGATTCCGTGAAGTATTTTAACTTTCTGAGGGCATGATCTTGTGCAAGTAAAAAAAACTTAGCTAAAAACAGGTACTACTGTTAAAATTATTTTTCATCAAACAATTTTGTATGTAAAAGTCAAGGATATAGAGTATAGATACCTCTTGTTACAGTTCGGGTTGGACTGTGCAACCATTCGAAACCGAAAGTCAATAGAAAAGTTTTATCAATCAAAATCAATACCCAAAGATATAACTTAATATGGAGCTACAAATTTGATTTGAATGACTGTAGTATCCATTTTAATACAAAGAACTTTGAATTCATGACACATAGAAAAATATTGTATTCTAAGGAAGATAAGTTAAAAATCATTAAACTTAAATACGGCATAAAGTATAACTTCCAGCTGATTCAGAATTACGACCGATTACTTATTTTTTAAAATACAATGTAAAGGCCAACCTCACACTCAAACTCTTTTATCCCTATTAAAGGAAAATTACAAAACAAGATTTCTAAGTTTGTACTAACAATTTCATCTGTAAGCTCAATTTCCAACACCTTCATTTCGTCCTATCCTAAAATATGTAGCTAATAGTTTCGCATATTATTTAAAAAGTTAGTGAGACTATAAAAGAGTTATTCCTACCATAAAACCCCACCTACATTGCGTTTTACATAATACATTGGACCTATTCAGTCAATTTTGGGACCTTTATGATGATTTCAAAACACAGTATAGGTCAACGGTGATAAACTACCATTTCTTTCGGCCAGAAACGACCAGCAAAAGGAGCGCAATATAGCCGAGGGTTTAGGTACTAGCGATCTAAACTATTAAAAGTTGCAATAAAAATTGCATCTCAAGTTTTAACGAACAGTTTACATAAGTCTCAGAAGCTAAATTGTCACAGAAGTGCAGTGCTCTAAACTAATGATAATATTGAAAATAAAACTTGCTAGTATTTCAAAATGAAAAGGAATGGAACAAGTCTGGGATCATAATCAACATATTTGATAACATAAATTATATAATATTTCCAGTATTTCAAATTACGTACATAAGTCTTTTAAAATATTTTGCAAAACAACTAAAACAGCCAATAGCATTGTTGTGATTAGTTAAAATGATAATTCCTGTGTAGTACACTAAAATGATGAGTAGTATATTCACTTCATTCTATTTCTATAGAATTCAAGTAAACCGAGTAAATAACTATTCATAATTTAACTCTAATTTAAATCCAGAATATCTTCCGTCATCCCACAATTCACATTCTTGAATTTTTAAAGGAAATTATTGCATTTTCCCTTCCACCTTTTCTCCAGTCTCAATGAAGTCTTCTTAATTGTGATAGTGGTGTCAAGTGATGAACACAACAGGTGCATAGTTTAATTGGATATCAATTCCTGCATTTTGTCCATTTGTGCAAACAGTCTTCAGAGATTTACGTACCCAATCCTAAACATTTTTTTAATATGTAAAAATAGTTTTCAAGAGAAGTTGAGCTGGAATATTTTCTTTAAATATGTAGAACAAAAATGTACATATTTGCTAAATAAACAAAAAAACTTAAATTTGTGAATAATTTACCTGGGTTTAACATTCTTCTTCCTTCAAACGCTAATTCAGCTCAGTCATCCTCTTAGGTAGTTTTGAAGTTTCAACTCGTCCAAACCTAGATAAGCCGTCCCTTATTAAAAAAAAACAACTTTTTTAAATTAAAAATTATAAAATGATTTTTTTTTATAAATTTTGTTTTGCTGGATTTTTCAGACTTATTGTGTCAGTATGCAGTAGAGTGAGGATAAAATTCGGGGTAGAAACCCACCCAGGTTGGTTGGTCTGCTGGGCAAGAGGGAATATGGCATTATTGGTTTTACTTTAGACGGCTTTAGCCTCATTCAATAAGAAGATGTGCCAGGCAAGCGGCTATGCAACAATCATATGGAAAATGGTTTTTACCAAAAGCAACCTCTCATCCTGGAGTATACACAAAAGCGGATGGGGAATCTTTTATCAAAGTCTCTTGTCCGGATATCTAGTGTCCAAATTTGCCTCTTTCCATCGGCTGCAGTTTTACACATCCGAGAGGTTTCTCTCTTCTGCGAATGTTGCAATCAACTTTTTACCAATCCTCATGAAATTACAATCCCTATTTATTCATATCCACTTAAGATTCGCAATAGTACAAAAAAAATTTTCTGCTTAAGCCTGAGATAAGTTCCTCAAATTCAACATGTCAAATTGCAACAATTACAAAGGGCAACAATGGCTCCTTGACGGAAAACATTTCATATCTAAGAATTTGTTCTATCCATAAAGAATGAACACCATGAACAGGCTCACCGTGGATCGCAAATATGCTACTTTAAACGTTATTTTTTACCTAATTTTATCTGAGCCTTTAACTGCAATTAAACTCTAAATATAACCTCCTCCCTTAATACATGCCCAGTGGTAGCGATTTATTTGAAAATACAGCCTTGCTTTCTGTTAAAACTAATCCAATCCGCCTTGACTTACTCTTCATTCACGAAATCCATAAATCTCTCTTGAACCTTCAATATATTACTGCAAAGCAATTATACAATCAAAAACTAAATGTGTGCGTTTCTGTACATTTTGAGAAGCTTTGCCCAGCTTTCAACGCCATATTCGCTTATCGAAATTATTAGGGCTTTTTAAATTATTGGGACGTTATCTGATAAAAAGCCGGTTTTTAATCTCAACATACCAAAACTTTCCTGTGCAACTTGATTTAGCCCGAGCCAGGTATTATTCCGAAATTTGGCTTCGAATTTTATGTAGTATTGTATTTGCAACACCCATGCAAAATTACACCTTACTGTGACGACTTTCAAAAACTAGTAGGGGTGACCAACAAGGGTCATTGAAATCAAAACAAAATAAAATTTGGCTTCAGATTTCATGTAACGTTACTACTCGTAACCGCCATACCAGATTTCAGCTTTCTACATTGACTTTCAGCAGTATAACCGCAGCAGCAGTGGGGGTCACCCTGTGGGGTCATTCAAATCACAAAATATTGATTTTGACTAACAATTTCATGTATAGTTGCTATTTGTAATCTTTGTGCCAAATTTCAGCTTTCTAGGACCATTTTCAAAAAAGGGCGTAAATTACATGATCGGTGGGGGTTCCCCCCGGGCCAACCACTTGACCCGCGCCCTGCCCATCTTCAAACTCGGTTCCTGATTTGGCTAAATACAGTTGTAGTCAAAGTTTCATCCAAATCGGTTAAAGCACTCTTGAGTTATCGTCAGATGGACAGACGGACGGACAAACCGGGTTCATAAGCCCTAGGCTCGGGCTAAAAAAGCAGTTGTATAGAAGGGATTATTCTACAATGTGATTCAAAATTTAGATTTTTAATCCAAACCAGCTCTAAAGTGTGGAAAACAAGACACTTTTAAAACTTCAAAGTTTTCACTTTTTAAGCTTGTTAAATTTACTATTTACTTCTCGTATTTGATAAAACAAAAAAGCTAGGTTTTGTTCTAGGCATGCATGGCCAAATAATTTTGTTTGCATCACGTCTGAATTCTCAAAAGCTTCTTAACATTAGAAACTCAAGTCTCATATGTAACTCGGATTAGTCAAGGGGACATCTACAACCTTTTTAGGAATAAAACAGTTCATATTTCTGCTAAAGACACTATTCTTTAACTTTCTTGACATTCATGACTCTATCAAAGTGTTAAAACAGCCAATAGTAATAGTAATGGTAAACGAATAGTTTCGAAATACCTAGTTTTTCGAATAAGAGAGAAGAAATAGGATGAAATGTTTCTGTTTCAGATTAGAATTATGTCAATTATTATTATTGCAACAACCTGTAACGCTTAGCTCTCCTAAGCTGACCTGGAACTAGCTTAGATTGAGGAGACTTGGACTCAGCAGTCCCACAAAAG
>JAQGBU010000841.1:0-18224 GCA_034698605.1 Isotoma decorata
GATTTGAACTTTTCACCTGTGTAGGTGGAATAACTAATGTTTGAAGGCTGAAGAGCTGGCTTACCCAAACTCTGCCATAACCTGACATTTAAGAAACTAAAATCTGAGGCTGTATCTAGCTCCATTTCATTTTCCTTGTCACCACTTTTCACTGTGAGCATGATGGGAGGATTCGCTGACCTGCAAATCTTCTTGACACTGTGAACTTGCTTACTATCAGACTGGTGAGACTTTTAACCCGATATGCAAAACTAAATGCCGTTATTTCTTACACTTGAAACATTCTATATCACGGTCAGGACAATCAGCACGTGAATGAGAATTCCCAGTTAGGACACTTGGCCTCGTCAGATCTTTGTTGTTGGGGTTTTTGAAATTTGCTTGAGATTTGATTATTCTCTTTCTTCTTCCCAATCTTGAAAGTTGACTTTTCAATAGGCTCCATTGAACTGATAACTCTGATAACTGGTGGGGATGTACCGCTTCGAATTAACTGGGTACTGGCTACTGCTGTCTCTTGAGCGAGAGCCACGTTAACTACATCAGTTAGCTTAACCTCGTCATCTTTGGCAAATAACACTTTTTGAGTTTGTTCACTACTCAAACCAAACACAACCTGATTTTGGAGTCAGACATCGAGCTCCTGACCAAGCTTACACGTGGATGCGAGTTTTTTTAATTCTGTTACGAACCCTGTGACTGTTTCCGCTGGCTTCTGCTTACGACATGTAAAAATAAAGCGCTCGAATATCGATTTTGGGGCTGGCTTGAAGTGCCCTCGAACAATTCTCACTAACTCATCGAATTTCTTATCCTCAGGCTTCGCTGGAGAGAAAAGGTCACACATGAGGGAATAGGTAGGTAGTCCAACTGATGACAACAGTATGGCCTTTGCCTTACACACTGTATTTTTTGTTTTCCTAAGACATATCTACGTCATTCGATTCAGCATTTTATTCTGGTTCGAATGATGTGTAGCATGACCTTTCATGACCGTTTTCGAGGGGTCACCCCCCCCCCCCGTGGGGGTGCGGGGAGGTCAAATTTTTTTTGAACATTCTTTGCACCAGGGAATGTCTATGTTTGAAATGTCAATCAAAAATATGCATCACAGGCCGAGAAATTAATTATCTCCGCTGAAAATAGCCATTTTGGACTGACTTTGACCTCAAATATTTCAAAAGTTCATGAATTTGGGCAAACTCTTTTACTTGTTGTCTTTAACCTGTAGGGCGGAAATTGTTTTCCGCTAAATAGTTTTTGCCCAAACCCTAGCGATTTGGAGAAAATCTACTTCAAAAATGAAAAACGTTTTAAGCCGAAATAGCCGGCGGTATCATTAAAAAGTAGCACACACATACAAACTGCGCATATCCCTTCAAATAATGGCACGGGTGGTTTAAAACATCAGGAAAATTATCATTTAAAGACAAAACTATCCATTATTGATACATGCGATGCACTTTTCGAAATACTTGTGGCAACAGATTCTACATGACAAAATAACTGCCAATAATGACATAGCTTCTAAATGTATGCCAAAAAATGTACTGAATGCACGGATTAAAATTTTAATTAATTGTTTATTATGTCTTACACAGAAAAACTACAATCACAAAATGACAAAAAAAGTAACCGCATATCTTGAAGGTGTATGTTTAGCGTTTAAATATCTAATAAATTTATTCAAAGTTGGACTTAAATTGACAAAAATTAATAATCAAAAGTGTTTGTCATTACTACCGAAGCAAAAACCGACCGAAGCATAATTAACTGAATGAACAAACGATAAGAAAGGCTTTACCCGAATCGATTGAACTTAGGTTATAAAGTCAGCAATGCCTATCAATTTTTAGTTTTCTTTTAACGTCCTTTGGAACTGGCTATAAAGTGCGGTCAAGGCCCTTTATTCCGTCCATAATGTGACTATAATTAGGAATAAAATTGTCAGTCAAAGGCTTTTCAAATGAATAAGTATTAAACGCAGATAAATGTTGCCCGTACTGTTTTGTTTCGTGGTTGGCCTCTTTGTCCTTGGTTCTGAAAAACATCAAAGTATTCGTCACAAGATGCATCATATGCTTGACCTTAAACTTGCCATCTTCCATTCTGTCAGGCCCCCAATTTCGAATTTGACATTCCATGTACAACTTCTCCCATGGGCTTTTCATGTTTACTACAGCACTGCATTCGTTTTCGTCGTAATCAGTCGAATCGGAGTCCCTTGAACTATTCAAAGGAAATGGGAAAAATAAAAGCCCATAATGTAACAAGAGACACGTATAAGGGGCTAATATTATTTTAATTAAAATTTTTACCTGAGTTCTTCTACTTAAGCATCGTCAACAGTGATCATACTTTTATTCACAATGATGTGCATGGCACAGAAAAGCAACTCATGAATGTTATACGGCTGAAGAAGGGCAATATCAAACTCAAAAGGTAAGACGTCCTTTCGTTGATTAATCTTATCGTAAAGGTCCATCCACTTCGTTTTCCATTCCTTATATTCGTCAGATCCCGAAACCGACCCATTATTACTTTATATAGCTGAACATATTTCTTGTTCACTTGAAGAAACTTCATGCACGGATAAACTTTGCCCTTCGGACATTTCGAACCCCAAAAGTCTAGCAGTAGAACGATGAATTTAATTGGTTCTACTATTTTAATTTTATAGTCAAATTTTTTGAGAGACTAGATAAATAAATTTATTTTATAAATTCTGACCAACAACAGCAGTTATTATAAATTTTAAAAAGAACCAAAAAATGGGGTTATGTTTGCTTGACGAATGAATTGTTCTCCGTACAACTGTTCACTATTAGGAATCAGTTGTAACTGTCCGCATTTCCTACGTGGCTTAACAAGAGACAGCTTACTATTTATTCTTATTTCGTTTATACTATTCGCGTAAAGCCTTAGTATGACTTCTAAGCGTTCGACAGCACAACTATGCATGTATGTATTGCTTCAGCACGTTTAACGTTGCAATTTATACCATAAACTTTTCTAAATTATGGACGGTTATATTTCATTCGTGTTGATAAGTGTGTGATGCAGATTATTTCATATTTCAGTTTTTTTTTACAATTAATGTAATCGGTAAGTATATCTTTATTACTTCAAACAATTGCTTGGAAATTTTGAAAATAATTACGGGAGTAATTTACCTTTTTTGCAACGTTTCCCAAGGACGTTTTCGTATTTTAACTAAGTTATTGTTGCTGCTGAAACATAATCAAATATCTGGCATTTCCCGTTTGCTGTTTAATTGTTATCTTATTTAATAAATCACATCACTTCTTCTTACTTCTTGTTGTTTAGTTGCTTATTCGGTAATGAAAAAAAAGTAGTCGAGAGACATGGATGTTACAAGATATTCCGATTCATCGGTGCCTAAACGGAAATTTGTGGAGATTTTTCGTAAAAAACGTCCCCCCTCCCAGGAAATGGACGCTTGCTTGTTTTTACTTTCCTCAGCCATCACTCACTCTTCAACAGAAAAAGAAGCTGCATGTTTAAAAAATGTCATTATGGATTTGCGTAGAAAATTCCATGAAAAGTTGAATACCAAAGGAGTGAACAGGACTTGGGAACGATTTCTTTAGAAACCTAATTTCGTCAGTTGGTTGGATTCTCCCTTTAGAGTGCTGACCGAACTGAACATCTTACATGATACGCCACAATTTAATGATGATGTACCAGACTTCACAATGGAAGATAATGAAGGACCGTTCACCTCATCAGGGTCGTTTGGTTTCCCAGGGCGACCAAGGAAATCTTGGGAGGAATCAGCGGCTCGCGCAAAAAGATAAGCCGTACAAGATACTCCTTTCCATCTATGGTCAAAGCTCTCGAGCAAATAGCAGACAGCAAAGAGCCAGACCTAGCTTACATTTTAAAAGAAGCTTTGAAAAGTCCTAGTCGACCAAAACGACTTGCCATACAGATGAGAAAAGAAAATCACAAGGTCACAAAATATACTTCCAACGAAGCCCTGGCCCTTGTTATTGATGAAGACCTATCCGTTCAAAACTACAAAAGAATTCGATCGGGGGCTCGTTTTCATGGTTTTTCTTTTTATCCGCCATACCCTGATGTTCAGGCAGCCAAAGAAAAATGCAGGCCAATTGAAAAACCGGCTATTTGTGAGAAGGGGATTTCCATTTCTTTGGTTGCACTACTGGAACACATAGCCTCCAGAATAGTAGATTTACAAGTTTTCAACTTCTACTTCAATAACATGGGAGAAAATGAATTAAACTTCAAGTTGACTTGTAGTTGGGGCTTCGATGGAATCACGGGCCAATTCCAGTACTAACAATGGTTTAAATCTACCGAAGACAGCGACGATACTGGTTTACTAGCAACCACTGTCATACCCCTGCAACTGAAATCCGAAAAAGGGCATGTTTTGTGGCAGAACCCCACTCCACAATCTGTACGATACTGTAGACCCTTACGACTTAAATTAATTAGAGAAAGCGAGGCTACAGTCATCGCCGAGAAGGAAGCTGTTGACTCAGAAATTAAGAATTTGACTCCACTTAGGATCGAAATTGATGATTACAGAGTGGTCGCCATCAACTATGAGTTGTTCTTTACTGTCATAGACGGAAAAGTTTTAAACATTATCACCAATACCCCGTCCCAGCAGACATGTCCTATTTGTAAGTCAACTCCAATCCAGTATAACGATTTGAGTCTTCCATTCACTCCACAACCTAAGCACTTAAGGTATGGAATTTCGCCTTTGCATGCGTGGATCCGATGCCTAGAATTTTGTCTCCACCTAGGATACTGGAATGTTGAAGGTCTAAGGTGTTGGAGAGTGCAAGGTGGAGAAAAACGACTAATCTTAATGAATAGGAGACATGAAATTCAAAGAAGAATAAAACAAGAAATGGCTCTTGCTGTTGATGTGCCGAAAAGTGAGGGTGCTGGTTCTTCGAATGTCGGAAACTCAGCTCGATTGGTTTTTAGTGATAGGTATCGTAGCACTTTCGCCCAAATAATTGGAATCGAGGCATGGTTACTGGATGGACTTTATTACATTTTACTTGCTATTTCTTGTGGTCTTCCTATTGATGCCGAGAAACTAGGGATTTTCGGTAGCGAATTGGCTACAACGTATGTGTTCAAATATAAATGGTATTACCTTCCCGTTACAATCCATCAAATCCTTATACACGCTGAAAACATCATCAAAAGCTCAATTCTCCCACTAGGAATGCTAAGTGAGCAAGATGGAGAATCAAGAAACAAACTTTACCGACAATATAGGGAGTTCAACGCAAGAAAAACTAGTCGTGAACATAATCCAATGGACGTGTTTAACAGATCCCTTGAATCGTCCGATCCGATAATTTCAAACTTTTCGCTGGATGAAAGACTAAACAATTGGAAACGATTACTAATACCTAGAGAGGTCCAACAGTTACTGCAAGAACCAGACCTTCAAGATTATACTCCTTTCTCTTTCCCATTTGAGCAGCAAGGTGAACCTTTTTCTGAAATTCCAAGTATGAGTGGGTTAATGTCGACGTTAAATGAAATGAACATCGATAATAATGATTGGGAAGAGCTCTTTCAAGATAAACTTTTCTATTTTAAGTCTAAACCGGACAACAAAAAGTTCCTGCATTATAGACTTTAATACCTTAGCATAATCGATTTGGGCTACAACTTTTCTTATTATTTGTTGATTCAGACCCAAACCTACACAATTAATTATTAACCTTTTGGCGTCGGTAGTAACGACAAACACCTTTGATTATTAATTGTTGTCAATTCAAGTCAAATTTCGAATAAATTTATTAGATATTTAAACGCTAAACATACACCTTCAAGATATGTGGTTACTTTTTTTGTCATTTTGTGATTGTAGTTTTTCTGTGTAAGACATAATAAACAATTAATGAAAATTTTAATCCGTGCATTCAGTACATTTTTTGGCATACATTTAGAAGCTATGTCATTATTGGCAGTTATTTTGTCATGTAGAATCTGTTGCCACAAGTATTTCGAAAAGTGCATCGCATGTATCAATAATGGATAGTTTTGTCTTTAAATGATATTTTTCTTTATGTTTTATACCACCCGTGCCATTATTTGAAGGGTTATGCGGAGTTTGTATGTGTGTGCTACTTTTTAATGATACCTCCGGCTATTTCGGCTTAAAAAGTTTTTCATTTTTGAAGTAGATTTTCTCCAAATCGCTAGGGTTTGGGCAAAAACTTTTTAGCGGAAAACAATTTCCGCCCTACAGGTTAAAGACAACAAGTAAAAGAGTTTGCCCAAATTCATGAACTTTTGAAATATTTGAGGTCAAAGTCAGTCCAAAATGGCTATTTTCAGCGGAGATAATTAATTTCTCGGCCTGTGATGCATATTTTTGATTGACATTTCAAACATAGACATTCCCTGGTGCAAAGAATGTTCAAAAAAAATTTGACCTCCCCCGCACCCCCACGGGGGGGGGTGACCCCTCGAAAAAGGTCATGAAAGGTCATGCCACACATCATTCGAACCAGAATAAAATTTTGAATCGAATGATGTATATATGTTTTAGGAAAAGCGAAAACAACTAGTTTCGGCCGCATTTAGGGGCAAAAAATACAGTGTGCCTTATCCTCACTTTTACTTTTGTCCACATCATTGGCGATCAGATAGTTGGAAACAACACCTATCCAAGAATCGAAATCGTCACTGTTTAGATTGGACGGTTAAAGTTTCCCCAATGACGACGACTCGCTAAAACAGGTAGCGATAGGTAATAGTCACTAGAACAATATTCAGACTTTGAACTGTTCTTCGTTGCACTTGGGTTCATTCACTTATTTTTGACACTTAAAACTGTAAATAAAATTACCTCGTCGTTAAATGTTGTGTATGTATGCTAATAAACATTAGACCAATTACACAAGCTTATACAATTGTACTAAATGTCACTTTATTTAGTAAAACAGTTAACTAACTACAAATGTACAGAATAAGGTTGGACTCTCCACTCGGCATGGAACCACGGTGGACACACACTCATAGTTCCCACATCGACATGATGCTAACTTTTAGAACTTGTCTCATTGGGGCACAATAAGACGACACTAATATACAACAATTTGTCTTTTTTAACATTATCAAAGTGCCATTTCTGGCTCAAATCTTCAGTCATTAACTGCGTAGAACAGATTGGTTGTGAACAAGATGGCTCATCGTTTTTAGAAAGATCATATTGCGTGATTACCAATTTCGATCCAGTATTGTCATCTTGATGTCGCTTGCTACACGGTTCTTTATACATTACAAGCGAAGAATAAAAGAGCCACTCTCTTCACTTTTTATATTAGAATACTTTAATATTAGAATTTCCAATACTGTATTGTCATTTTGCTCGCTTTCAAAACTCGGTTGACTCAGTTAGGAACTAGAAAAGGCCTGTTTATTAGTTAAATCCGTTGATGGGATTTCCAATTGTCTAGCTTCTGGCTCAGTGGATGTCATTTTCCCCTGATTTACTTCAAAAAAAGAAGTTATGAATAGTGAAATTTATTAAGCTCTAGCTTATTCCACTGACGGATGGTAAACGGTGGGTTTGCTTCACTTTTCCGCTTTTATATGGTTTCATTTATTTTATTTTTTTAAAGGTGTGACGTCACTTATACAATATGTTTTTTTTATTTTCTAATTTCAGAAATATACATTTATTTATTATTATTTTGGGAAACCTCTACTTTTCTGTAATTTGTTTTCAGTGTTATTAGATTTATTGACTTCAGAAATTTCCATGGATAGAAAACACCTTCAATGTCTTGATTTTCACTATTACAAAGTAGGTATGTTACAGGATGACTAGGAACAATTTTTCGAATTTGATACAGCTCTCCGAAAAATGTAGGCGAATAACCTTTAAAAAAGTTTTTTTTCATCCTCCTTAAAACTAGGTTCGTTGCTTTTTTATTTTGTTCTTCTTCTGGAGTTTTACCATAGCAATTCATCCATACGTCCATAGCATTACATTTGTTAACGTTATTAAGAGCGCATTTAATAATAAGATGACAAGATGAATTATACGAATCCACGAAATCTTGTAATCGATCGATAAATTTCAATCCTTTAGTGAAACTTAAATACTTGAATATTCTGGACATGAGCGTACGGTAAAAAAATCAATCATTGCAGCCTTTCAAATAGAGTAATTATGAAACAGTACGATGGCTTTATTTTCTAAGTATCGTCTAAATACACATTTGAACTCCGTTCCCTGGTCCGCCTGAACAAATTTAGGTTCTCGTCCTTCACTAGATATGTTTTTTATAGCTTCTTTTGCAGTTACCGATTTCTTGTTCTTCAAAGCTCTGACAAAACCAAAGCGACTTAATACATCAATAACTGTCAGAATATATTTAGTACCAGTATTTATTTTATTTCCTTTTGTAATAGTTATTAAATCAATTTGCCATAAATAATCGATGTCCAGTGAAAGTTTGTTGAGACTTTAGAAACCTTTCTACCTCGGATCTTGATTTCTTGGACTCTACTATTAATCTACTTATTCCTCCAAAACTACCTGGATTTTTTGGATCATAGTAAATATCTGATAATTCGGTCATTTTAACACATTTTTATGAGATTATGCGACAATCGAGTACAGTGCTTCGAGGATTGAAAGCAAACACTCGAAAAATCTGTCCCTTGTTTTTCGCACTCCTCATTACAGTTCGCCTTGCAAATAGTAAATTCAGGGAAAACAAAATGTTGATACACAAAATCTTGAACAACCATGTCGTTTTGTATCAGGTTATATCTTGAAAATTTTCTTATTGCTAGTTCAAAGGAGCCGTTGAAATACCGATGAATCAGGAACCAAAGGCTGTAATGACCACAATAATCAGATACGTTTGATCAAAATTGTATGTTGCCGAAACGAATCTGCTTTGCTTGCTTTTTACAGAAATTTAAAATACTTGTTGGGTAGAAAGAAATATTCATAGCGTAAGAATCGAAAAATTCGATAAAATTACTGCGAGACTCTTATCAAAAGATGCATATCCAGTGCATTCCATTCTAGTTTGAGGGTTCATTGTTAACGATTATTGCAAAACAGTCTTGCTTTCTAAGTAGCTTTAACTGATCAGAAGCACACACAGCAGTAAAAATGCGAAGAGATTTCAATAAGGCATATCGTAATTAAAATGAATCCATCAATGAGTTTAACTTGACGAAATTTATCAATCTCCAGCACTTTTTGGTGCTCGGAATAGATTAAGCAATTTACTGCTTCTAGTAGCGGTGTGGAAAATTTAAGTTCTATTCGAACTGACCCGGTTTTATCGAGACTCAAAGTGGAGTCAGATCCTGATTCCTGGAAGATGTCAAAAGCGAAAAATGTGTACTGCTTCTGGAATTTGTGGCTAATCTATGGCTAATCCACGGTGTTGATTGATTAGTCCCAGGGAACAAAACATTGGATAGTATGGTAGTAATTATAACAAAACATAATTATAACTATTGAAGTCCAGCCTCATTGCCTTGATTGGAATAGGGACATTGTTGACACAGAGGGAAATGTAACTGATGTTAAAGTGTTTGAGAACATAAGAGTTTAATGTGTAATTGCCTATGAATGCATTACTGGGAGCAAACAAATTACTATTCACGAGGGTATGCTACTCAAAAACACATTTTCATCAACAAAAGATTAAGTGGATGTAGGAATCGAGAAAAATTTTACTTCTGATTTCTTAAACGGGTAAAGAGCGTTAGTTCGATTTTATAACAAGCTTTGGTGTGAAAGGAGTATACTTGGATACAAAATATGTTTTCTAACAAACAAAATGGCATCCATAAATTTTATGCGTGGATTAATGACAGGATCTGTTGGAGTAGTGGATTTTTTTATAAAAAAGAGCGAACTGATTAGAGTTTTTCGTGAGACTGATTGCAATCGATGTATCATTTTCAATATATCGGTATTGTTAAGCCAAACCAAATCTTATTTTGTCTGGCTCATTTGAACTGGTTTAGACAGACATTTCATCTGTGTCTTTTTAACCGATCCTTCATCTATGTCTTCGTAAAAAAGTGCACAAGTAGCCTGTGAATTTATATAGTCTCTTCCAAAAGTTAACATGTGTTCTAGGAAATCCTTGTACATGTAACAGTTGTTTGTTTAAGCAATGGGATTAGAGTTAATGGAAACTAATTAGAGAACAAAATTAGAGAATACTGAATGCATAAATAAATTAACAGTACTAACGTCTGCTCCCTCTGGTAAATCTGATCTATCTTCTGATGTGACTTTTATGGTCACTGAACAGAAATGATCAACAAGATCCAATTAGTAAGAAGTGTTACCTACAATACAAAAATCTATTTTCGCATCATTATCTTGAATGTTAACAACCGATTTGTATTCAGCATAAAAAGTAGACTCGACGGTTGTGTCTGTCGAAGGCAATCCAAACAAATCAGCCTGACCTCTTATTGAGGGTACAGCGAAAGAATTGATTAATGCCATCAAGAAAATATATCTTATTTAGACAAAGCAGGTTTTCGTTTGAAAATTGATTTTTATATTTGTCTTCTTTTGACTGCTTTCTTTAATTTTGAAGCTTTCTTAGATTTGAGTTTTCTATATTTACCCTTCCGTTTACTTTTGTGACACGCCATGGATAGCGGTCTGGTAGAGACTGATGCTAGGCCACCAAGTTCAGCTGTATTTGTATTCAAACCAGCACCTTACTGACGATTGAGAAGAGTAGTACGTACGTTTTTAATCCAAGAGGCACTTTGATCTTGTACAGCATCACTTACTGATTTCCCTTCTATCACATCTCATAAAGTATTTAATACAGTACTCTCAGCATGTGGTAGTACGGGTTTTTTGAACATGGGGGTATGACATAACGACAGATGAGTCCAAATAGATTCCCCAACCCAGCCCCTTGCTGTCTATAACCAGCAAAAACTCTAAGACCATTACCAATCTGCTGATGTAGCACAGCGTGGTAAGCATCGTGATCAAATATATGAATTAGTTTCATTGCTAACGGTGTTTACGCGTTTAAGCTCCTGAAGCTTATGCATGAAAGTCGGATTTTAGGGCTTTATATATTTAATTCTTTCCATATTAAAATGTTTTAATGTAAATTAAGAATTTATTTAAATTTATAATATATACAGGTGTAAAACATATATACTCATATAAGGTATATAAAAAACAGTACATATAAATATCTCTGGTGTAAATTTCTTTTTCCATTTAAAGTTCCAGACTCTTAAATGTCTTTCTATTTTTTCTTTTGTCCAATGTCTCCCCGCAGTATTTCCCTAAAAACCGGTATTAAGCTTTTCAGGTAAAATTACCTAAGCGCATTAAGTTTGAGCCAAATGACTATGAAGTAGCAATTACAGATTTTACATACTTGCAATGCATTAAGACCTGCATTCCAGAAATCGACCGATTTATTCGATTTATTGATGAGCCTAAAAACAGAATTAGTAATTTTGTTCGGGAGATAATTCCTAACAAAAACCATGCCAATCCACAAAACCTCATTTTAGAAATCAACAAAATGTTTTTGACGGCCTTTGCTGAGGAAATAGGTGAATTCGGAAAATCGAAATCAAACAAGGTCATCTTAAACGTAAAGCGTGGACAATTTTGGTTAAGCCAATTAATGGGAAGAATTCTAGGATTCTCTAGCTCGTTCAAGGACAAATAAGGACGATATTTATTCAAGGCAGGCTCTCACCGCGCTGAAAACTCTCCCCTGATGCGAGGAGGAATGCACCATATTTTTGTTTACAGTGATAAAGTAAAGTCTCAGATTGTAGGGGACTCACTGTTTCCGCTCCTTCGCATCGCAAACATTACCGGAGAGATAGGGGAAGTGGTCACACAAAGGCACCTTACTACTTACCAATAAACAAGTTAGAGTTTGATCTCATAGAAATTCTGTTGTGCAACGAGTTTGGAGAATAAATTTTGTTTGAACAAGGTCAATCAATTGTGACATTACATTTTAAAAAATTGAATAATGGACATCGAAATAATACGTGTTTCAAGTTAATAGCATATTTCACTAGGATAATAGCTGGGTGTACTTTGTCTGGAAAAACACAACTAGTAAAACGTTATATTTCAAACGCGAATAAGATTATAGTGCCTCCTCCAAAGAAAATTGTTACATCGTACACCAATATTCAAGGAGTTTACGATGATTTAAGATGTGATATTGATAATATTTAGTTGGTGAAAGGACTTAAATTTGAAATTTCCGATTTTGATTCAAATTCTCCAACCCTTCGGGTAATTGATGATCAGATGATAGATGTCGTCAAATGCAACATAATGCAAGAACTTTTTATCCGCGGGGTCCACCACAGAGCTGTATCGGTAATTATTTTACAGCAAAACCTATTTCCTCAAGGTAAACATGGAAAAGATATCCGACTTAACTCTCATTATATTGCTATAATGAAATCTCGTCAGCCTATAAAAAGGCTACAACCAAACCTTACAGCCATTTATTTCTCAACCTACATCCTCTCTGTGATGACAAAGTTAGGGTCAGAGAAGGAATATTAGAAGAAACCAACTTGGTTATATATGTTCCAGAATGAAATACGTAGTCGATTTCGAAGGATTTTTAATACGTCGTAAATTTGTTATCAAAGAATTCGTTCTGTTATCTTTGAAGACTGGTAAAAAAACCCACTTCCTTCTGAAATCCCCTGATGTTAAATATAATAATCTTCGTATGAAAGACCGCAAATCGGTTTTTTATTGTGGAGTTATTTACATTTAATACGCTGGGCGACTAGAGGTGTAAGATTTTTTGAATTACAAACTTTTTTAAACCAAATTTTAAGATCCGGTGATACTGACTATATTAAGGGATTAGAAAACGTGAAATTGTTTCGTAAACAGTTAAATCCAGTGTGTCACGTTCGGGATAATAACAGTTTGTTATCGTACGCAGAAATAAGCAAAGATTGGATTATTGAAGCACGAAAACTACTAGAGTCAGTTGGTAACGGTTGTCCTCTCTACTTTCTTAAAACAAATCCTCACTGTGCGATTATTAAGACGGAAATATTTGCACTTTTGTTGTAAAGTCTCGTTAAAGATGAGTAAATGCCTAGACAGAAATAAAGACTTTTTAATATAACTTGCAACTGGTACAGAAAATGAACGACTTAAATTAACCCAAAATGCAACACAAGATCAAATTCGCGTTGTTAAGGATATATCTTCTAAATTTAGCGGAAATTTTAACTTGCGAAAACGTCATTTAAAGAAATTAATGATCCACAAACATTTTATAAGAAAATTGGCCCAATCTCGGGTTTCTCATAAAGCTAAAAAAGACGTGGTAAATCAATCAGATGGATTCTTACTATTCTTGGTAGCTCCTGTTTTATCAGCTTTAGGTGCAATAGCCGGTAAAAGTATTGGGAGTCAACTCGGTTTATAGAATGGCTAAGAGGATACGAATAATTGCAAACGATGATTATGATCGAGAAAAACAAATACAATCTCTAAATTTTACAACTGTTAAATTTTACAACTTTAACTGTACGGATCATTAATGACAGTGGTTAAAACTCAACTTTATGAAATTTTGAACAAACCAATGAACGTAAATCTATCTGTTTTTAAGAAATTAGACGAGACTCAAGCTGCATCCAATTCGGCGTTAAGTTCTCCTACACAATCTCATTTTAATACACCAGTAGGCTCACCAGAGAAATTTAATTCCCCATACCACCTGACGATTGAAAGTCCTAACGAGCCATCTGAAGCTAATTTGCGATTAATTAACAACATGCCTATGTCTTTCAAAGAAAATGCCTTTCAACTTATGCGAACCTTGAAACAATTTCAAAATTTCATAAGCAGGGATAAAAATTGGAGAGTAACTTTCTTGGAGGATGAATTTTTACCCGACTCAAATTTAGTTGACTTGATAAATTTTACCTTAAGAGACTTAAAATTTAATCAACCACCCCCAGGATTAATCTTTTTTTTATCAGTTTAAAAATAATGAATGTTCCATACCACATACTGTCAAGAGAGGCTAAAAAGGATTTTTAGAGGCGTTAAGTGAGATTGCAGTTAGACGGGGTGATTCCTCAAGGATATCTGATTTTAAAAATTGGATTCCTGTACCATCCAGTCATCGTCATTCAAGCGCTGGACTTAAAACACCTAATGCTTACGTGACTATGCGTGAAAGACAAAAATAATCATGCAAAAACCTATAAAAACGCTATTCTGCTTTTTGTGCTTACTTAAATATTGATGAAGGAATCACTATAAATAAAAGAAGTGAATACGATAGTTTAATGAGTTCTCCTGCTCCTGATTTAAGATTTGGTAAGGAAATAATTACAATTTAATTGTGAAATGTGTCTTTGTAAACAATTATTTCGCAATTATGTTGCTTACAGAATCCAACACCGGTGCAATTACACTAACCATTTCTTGTGCTGTTTGTAAACTTCAAAATGCGGATTTCGTGACCTTACCATGCTCCAACCTAGCTACTTGCCGATCTTGTGTCACATCTTTCGATAAATGTGCTATTTGTCGTGAAATTATTACTCACTTTCTGAAAATATTTAGAATTTAGCAATTTATTTGTCAATTTGCGTTTTTCAAAACAAAAAATAAATGTTAACTTAGAATAATCAACTTGATTTTATAGTCATGTACAGGGCATATAAATTTCATCGGGAATTTTACAATAAAAGGCATCATATAAACAAACAATAACTTAATTTATGAACATTAATTAAATCATTAATAACTAAAAAAAACAGAAAGTTATGATTATACATTTCAACATTTCTTTAAATCTCGCTTATTTGTTCATCTCTAAATCTAGAATAGGAAATTATTAAATACTTAATTAAATATTAAATTATAAGTATTAAATGTTAAATTCGATTTTGTTTACATCACTGAAAAACTAGTATTTTTGTAAGTTTTACACAAAGAATAATGAAAATGCGGAATGAAAGAAATTCCGTCTGCTAATAAATACCTTTTAGAATCAATGTAAAGCTACTTTCTTGAAACTGTCTGTAAAAAGCTTATGGCTCTTTGATCGTATGTGGTTAGATCTACAAAAGTATTTTCTTTGCCTAAAAAAAGCTTTCTGGAATTTTCTATGTGACAAACAGCGGTTAACTATTCTAATGCCTTTTGTAGCGATCTTTCTAAGACTCATGTCACCTATTAAAGAATACATTTTTGACGCAACCCCAACAAAACCGTATAAAATTTTTCCATGGCTTTCATCTTTTATTTTGCCTATGACTTTTTTATTTGTATCGGAGTATAAAAAACCACTGGCGATGTGATTTTTATCGTAACCACTAAAGTCAAACTCTTCCTAATGTTTACCTAAATCTTGAAAGAGGTCCTGTGTTTAATTAATATACGTCAGAGAGTCTGTGTCCGTAAAACAGAGGGTTTTCTAGATACCGGGTTTTTTTTTATCGTAATGCCATTCATACATAAAAAGCTTACTTAAATATAGTACTGAAAAAGCAGTATACAATGGTTTGTCCAAAACAACTTTGGCTTGCCGTTTAAAAATAATAATTTCAAGTTCAGGATTAAGAATCTGAAAACGTTTAAAACTTTTTAAACCAACCTTTTTATTTTTTTTAATTTGATTAGATCATTTACAATTTCCAAATTTTCTCTATTTCTAACCTGCTGGGCGCTTTTCCCAAAAATTGAGATCAACGTTAGCTTATATAAAGCACGCTCAAAATCATTAGTTGCGTTTCATCGTAGTTCCAAATTCATTATAACAAAACCTCTAAGCCAATGTTTCTGTGTAAGAAATTTGTTAATTTCATACCTTTCTGTAAGTGATATTTTGTATTACGGTAATGAAGAATATAAATTTTTGTATCCCCAGGATTTGGATACGTTTTTGCTGCTTCTCTGAATAATTATTATTAAGATTTTTTAACGCAGACCTTTGATAAGGAGATTGGTTTTAGGAATTGCAATTTTTTCTGAACATAGTGGATATTCAGAATGTGCTGCAGCATCATGTAGTGTAACATCATATTCCAAATCAACGGCGAGTATTCTACCTTTAGAACTATCAGTTTTCCAACTCATTATGTCATCTGTTGTTAATGAACTGATAAAAGCTTTATTTTCCCATCTAAAATCCCATACCGGAAGATACTTTGAAAGCGCCTCAGCATATAATTGTGTTTTGTCGATATAAAAAATGTAGCTACTTGCTTCATTAAAGTTCGGCATGTATTTGTTATTGGCTTTTGCATATCTATGAGATTTCAGTATGACATCTCCTCTCATGCCTAATTCTAAAAATAGGTACATATTTTTATCTGTAAGAAGCTCCAGGCTCTGCTTCGACTTAAAAACGTCCCTTGCAAAACCAGGAAGCGAGAAATAATGAACAGGCCCTAAACCAAACTTTGTCCGTGCTACCTCTCGCCACTGATATATCACACAACATAATAAAATTGTATCAGTTAACATATAAAGATAATGATAATCTCCCATGTTAGAATAATACTGTTTGAAATTTAATTTCCGTAATGATAATCCTCCACAGCTCCAGCAGAATTTATTAAAGAATTAACGAAATATTTTCTCTCAGGAAATTCCGTTTCTTTAAACCTCTCAAAGGATATCATATAATCATATGGATAAACTCCTTTGCGAGATAATTCTCTGGCTTTAGAATATCTTAAAACTTTAATTAAGGGAAGAAAGCTTTTCTTAAATTCCTTTTTGCTTGAACTTAACGGATCAAGATCATCAGTAAGTTTTAAAAAAGATGCATTCAAATGCATCACGCTATCAACAAAATAGAATTTGGAAGTAATGATACTTAAAAAATTTTCTGAATTACTTGGGATTACTACTGGTATTTTATCAGGTTGGGTATACCGAGCATCACAACTGTGGGGTACCGGATTTCGAAATCGACCTGTAAGAGGAGAATGATCTTTCACTTTATCAGAGATACTCTTAATCTCAAAGTTCACAAATATAACAAATGTTATGTACCTTTGTTATGTATTAATGTTATGTACCTTTCTTCTCCCTTATTACTTCGTTTAGCCATTGACAGCTTGGTTTCATTGATTTTTAACAAATTCTCAGAAACTAAATACAATTAATCTAATTCAATCATTCATGGCATTCGGCCCCCGATAAAGTGAATACTTCACTTGCTCTTTTTTTTGAATTTGAATCAGAAATAGCAAGGGTGTATCCAGAAGGCTCATGCTCACTGAGGATCAGGGTACGACAAACCCGGGGTTTTTTAGTAAAAAACCCAACTACCCCTGGTTTTTTGGGTTTTTAAGGGTTTTTTGGGTTTTTAAGGGTTTTTTGGGTTTTTAAGGGTTTCTTGGATTTTTCAACTAAGGGTCATAGAAGTGGAATCTATGTCAAGCAAAAGTCTATATAACTGTTTATTCATCTTTTGAAGGGGGGTCATTCCATGTAGAATGGACCCAAAAATTTGAGTGTGATTTTGTTTGCGCTCATCTCTCTATGTCTACCACAATCAGTGGTGGTTCGTTCATAAAGGCCGGAAATACTTTGAACTTCATTAGTTCCTAAATGCCATAGTTTAACCCTCTGAAGGACAAAACACCTATAATTTTCCCTACACTAAGGTCATTATGAATCACCCCTTAAGAAAAATCCCAGTTAGTAAATATCGATTTATAATAATACCCTATTGTGACCTCAGGGGCCCATGACCTAACGGTGAGTATACGGTCAAACTTTAAGTTTCCCTATACTTAGGTAATTATGTAGTACCCCTCGTAAAAAATCCCAGTTGGTAAATATCGATTTTTAATAATACCTCGTTGTGACCTTAAGGGCCCCTGACCTAACGGTCAGTATACGGTCTAAATTTAATTTTTTCTACACTCCGGTCATTATGTAGTGCACCTTAAGAAAAATCCCAGTTTGTAAATATCGATTTTCAATAAAACCTTGTTGTGTCCTTAGGGGCCCTTGACCTCACGGTCAGTATGCAGTCTAATTTTTATTTTCCATATACTTAGGTCCTTATATAGTAGGTACCCATCAGAGAATACTCATGTCATTTTTCTACTAGGAGAATGATAGTTTAAGCAAAACTTTTTGAAGCCCAGATCACTCCGCCTAAGTCCCCCATCCTCCTTTTTTAGCCAAT
>JAQGBU010000842.1:0-18213 GCA_034698605.1 Isotoma decorata
TAAGAATCATAATTATGATTAAATTATTCACCTTGTGAGGTGAAATTAGCCCTGAATTTCTTTTGATCTTCGTCAGTGACCCCTGCAGTTTTAAGTGCTTCCACAAGCTTGTCAATGTTAGCAGGATCAGATAGAACGTTGGCGAAGTAGAAGCCATAAGCTGATAGGGAAATTCCGGCTATTCCTCCAATCTAGTAATTATTTACACAATATAACAATTGAAAGTAATTCATCGAATCGAATAATTAATACAGGTTCAATTCATGAGTAAGAAATAACTATTTTTCAATAATTATTTTTTTCGTTGTCCCTTTGATTGTAAACAAGTCTGCAATAAAAACGACTGCAACAGTTGCTATAATATTTCTGTGCTGGGATTAAAAATGACAAGCGATTTCTACAATCGAGACCTTGTACAAATATCAATTAAAAATTTAATAAATTGTCTCTTTTACAATCATAAGAATTGCAATGATCATTGTTCCGGTCTGGAGAGTGCATCCACAGCACGGTGCAGTCATTTCGATGTTAAAATTTAAAAAAAAATACGGGTATGACTTTCAGATAAGCTTTTTTCGGTGAATAAAAATATGATTTTATTTTTCTATCGAGAATTGACCTGGTAATGGAGAAAGTAGGATTGAATATTGGAGTGAATCAATCGCTCCAAACTGTGCTCTCATTCTTAAACAAATTGTCTCAAGATATAAAAAAAATACAAAGCTTGAAGGACATAAGCAATTGACAAAGAGGCTTGAAAAGAGTGAAGTGTCTGGAATTTCTCTTTTAGGAATTAATAAACAGTCCATGTCATCTTATACATATTATTATGTGGGAAACATTTGTGACCAAATTGGTCAGTGGAGAAAACCATTACGAAAACGGATTTTAAAAGTGACCACATACTAAATTGTGTGTTTTTTTGCCAAATGATTTTTATTTTATGTTTTGCCCTTAAGAGCTATAAGTTAATTTCTACTTAAAGGTTTAAGGTATTTTGTGACAATTAACTTTCATTTTGGTTTTGGTTCTTTCACTACTTGTGATTTTGTTGGTCCCTTTTTACATAAAATTGATTATTTATGTTGAAGTATGAACTCTAGTACTCTTGACATTCATGGCTACAGAGGTGCTTTAAATTATTGATTATTGATAATATACAGATATTAACAGTTGCCTGTAAATGTGCTGCTCGCTGAGTAAGACACCTGTTAAAAACTTAAATTCGAAACATGAAAATGTGTATTTTTGTGTTCAACTACTGACAGCTCTATACCTTTAATGGTTGCATGAACCCATGATTTATCCTTTGGAGAACGTCATAATAATCGAATATCACAAAAGCCTTATATTGAAATGTAATGAAAGTACCGACCAATGTAATTAATTTTTTACAATTTTGTGAAACTAAAGTTTATTCCTGCTGAAGGATTCGGTGTGCTGAATTCGAAAGCTCGACAATAAAAAATTTTAATTCAAAGTTCTCGTACCGTGTAAAAATGTCTACTATAAATGTAATTATTTCCATTTCAATATTTGCAACCAATTTTTTATTGCACTCATCTTAATCCATAACCTGAAGCAGTATCCAAATAATCCAAAACTTGAATGAAATTGACAGAAACCCAAACTGATCAGACGTTTTGAAGGTTGGTCGTGCATGGAATCAGTAGAAATCTCTGCTGGAATAACTAAGTCCGAGAGTTAAAATTGTACAGAACATTCTACAAAGTTTTACTTTTATCTACAATTTTGTAAGATTATTTAAAATTAATCTTTCTAAATTTACGTATCAAGGAGTTTTGGAAGGATACAGCGGAGAGTACTAGATTCTTGGATGATGTGGAGATTAGAGTTTCGAATAATTTATTTATGACTGACTCCTATATATTCCTATTATCCTATTCCTAATAATAATAAGTCCTGCTAAAAAGTTATCACATTCCCAATATGCTAATATTATTGTGTTGTATTATTTATTATCTAGTCCTACCTCCTACTTCCTACATAGCTTTCCTTATCTTTCTAATTTGCATGAGTTGATTACTGGAATTTTTCATGATGACTTACACAGGTAATAGCTTCCAACATCCCGTGGCATTCGGTTAAGAGTCCTTATCATTAAGTAGAAGAATATCTTCGAAAAATCCCTTTGGCATTGGCTTTCTCATTAAATCCGACGAAATTGAATCTAGAAATAAACAGAATTTCTTCTGTTCAGTTCTAATAACTTTAGTTCAATCCAAATTTTGCTACTGTGTTAATTAACCTTTTTAGTTTTCCGTTGACTTTTTCGGAATTCGGAAACACAATGACCATGAAGTTGGAACACCTGAAAAAATATTCTTGGCGACATGTCCTTTATGTCACACTCATCAGTTTAACAGCTTGGCCTGCGTCGTATCTTTACAACCTCTTGTTTCAAGCTCTGGACCCACACGTTTGTCACATTAATTAACACGCTTATTAAAAATTGTAATTAAATTGGGAATTTTTGTCAATGGTAAAAATGTTTTTTAAATAGTACGTCCCATTGTCCATGTTGATTGGAGGCTGCATTCATTTGCCTTTTCTTTACTGGCTTGCAGGGAAATTCAGCTCTATTGGACATGATTGGTTGTTTTGTGGTAATTCTTTTTTAAAAACTAAAATAAAATAATGATGTCTTACGTTTTTTAAGTAAACTTTGAGGATTTGATTTTGGGAAGAAAGAGCATTTTTTTTTGCTTGGATTTAGATCATTTTTTCGAGAATTATCAGCTTAATTATTATAGAGTTACATATTTAGCTTCAAACATTTTATGGAAATTTCTAAATCGCCCTATAGTTAGATTTCGAAACAATGCCTTCTGCCTGTCTGACACAAAAAAATTATTTTATAATAAAAAAAAACCATATAAAAATGTTTTAATACTTTTTTATCAACAGGAATATCCGTGTTCACATGGACGTGCTCAATAGACTTAATCTACGCCCTAGAATTAAATGGAAATATTTCTGGCTTTATGTTACGATATCTGCAAATAGGAGAACCTTACTTATTCAGTTCATGGGGATTCGCTGTAGGAATTTTTGACTTTATTGGTTTCTTTCCCATGTATCTTGCAATGATATTTTTAATGGAAAATGGGTAATTACTTGAATTTTGTTTAATTTGAAATACCTATAATATAGGATATTAAGTTTTAGGTAATTTTTCAAATTAGAAAAAACTACAAATGGATCGGACTTTACTGGAGTGGAGGGTTGATTCCTAATATGATGATTGAAATATATGGTGCCTTGACATCAAAATCAGATGCTACTCCCTCATTAGCGATCTTACTTAATGTTCCATATGTTATTTTACCAATCGCTGGTCTATTTCGGTATTTACTTTAATTGATAAGTTTTTTAAAAGTTTTTTTTAGTAATTTTTATGTAAATGGGAATATTTGAAACTAAATAGGTTTCTGAGTATGGACGATCCATATCTTTGGGTAGAATGTAAAAACGGTAAACAATCTGTTGCGGAAAAAGTTAAAGCATTTACTATGGCTTTTTGCATTTTGTGTTCCATGTGGATGAGTATGTCCTTAGGCTTTGTGAGTTAAACATTTTTAATTCTTGTGGGAACAGAAGTAAGAAAGGGGATGTTGGAATAACGTCTTGTTAATTATTTTTTAAGGGTACACTTGGGACGGAATTGGAGGTTTTCAAAGTGGTGTCGGATGCAGTTCCAATAATAAATTTACAAGACCCTGCCCCATTTCTAAAGCTGGAGGCTCTCATATTTTTATTTTACATTGTTCCAATTCACTTAATCTCATTGATTTACTGTTTTGACCTTGTAAAGCCAAGATTTCTATGGTATTTGGCGTTGCTTCAAGCCGGAGCTGTATTATCGGTTAGTAACTTAACGTCAAATATATCTTAAGATTTTATTATGGATTCCTGTACTAAAATATGATTATGTTTTTGAATTGAAAATACAGATTCAGTTTGATATGATAGTCTCAGCATTGCATTTCCCAACTGCTAAAGAATTTCAATCAAGCCCAGTGGATTTATGGTTCTGGTTGATTAATTTACTGATTGCAGCCGTTCCACACATTTACATAGGCTTTTTGTCCTCACATTGGACTCATGAGGTGAGGCCCACAAGTATATTGAATGATGAAGTCTCTGCTCCTACTGGAAATGATGAGGAAAATCCTTAGAAGACTGAAATATTAAAATTAATTGTTTGTTAGGTATGTGTATGTTATTGTTATTGGTATTGTTAAAAGAAGGATTATTAGTTGTTTTTTTAAATTTAGAGTTATTGTTTTTGTTAAAAGTCAATTCGATTCTGTTCGAGGAAATTTAATTTTGGAATAAATCGTAGGTGGGTACTCGTTAGATTTTCGAGTCGTAGAGGGGATTTAATAACAGGTCAATGTAACTTATCATTGATAAACAATGCTTAATTCTATATTTGAAAGCATTCGGCATTCCAATAAAATAAGTATGTATGCATGGAATTAATCTAATACGGGTTAGTTGCAGTTAGTGAACTGGAGTAATTTAGTTAATTGCATTAATCTGTAGTTTAATGATAAAAAACTCGGATTTCGGGTTTCTAACCTTTTGTGTTCAACTTATATAGCTTCTTGTATTTTTATTAAAAAATAATGTGCGTAAAGGTTGTTGCACATTTGTTTTTGTTTTCTGCAATACATTAATGATTTCCCGTTGTAATTAATCATTCAGAAAACTTGCATGGAAGGTTTGATTATAAAAAAATGTGGTCAAACATTCTAATCTGTAAGTGTAAACTTAAAAAATGCCATGATGTAGACAGGGTTTGATTAGACATGTATGCAGAAGTTTGTGATTAAGTCTACTAAATATTGTTCGAAAATCCAGGCTTTATTCAGGGTGTTTTTATCAGCATTACATTTCATTGCCGATAATGAATTTCAATGTGACCCTGAGCTGACCTATCTGCTGGTAATTGATTTACTGATTACAATAGTTCCACAGGTTTAATGAGTTTCTGTTTCAAAACATTAGAAATCTTGTTCAATACCACAGCCAACTTTAATTGAAATTAGTCTTAATTAGTTTGAATAGTAACTGTAGTTGTTTGAAAAAGGGATTTAAATTGAAAAAATAATTGTGTTAAAGTTTGATTCATTTGTATTCTGAAATTATCTGCATGCATTTAAGATACATTTGCTATACCTAAATTTTTTGTCATTAATTGATGTTATATAATTTCTTTACATAGAAATTTACATGTATACGGGCATAAATAAAAAGTAATACTTTGGAACCAATTTATATTCGTATTACAAATTTAGCGTGAACTTGACCTAAAAATTATTCCAATCTAAAGGTCACTTTTTCTTTAGGCAACATTATAGTTTATATAGTATTTATTAAAAGCATAATTGTGTATCAATCCAGTTGTTATCCTATTTATCTGGCAAAATAAAACAACAGATCGTCAGAAATAGAAAATGTAGAAATAAAATATTATACCTCCTGAGCTTAGAGTTTGTTCAGTCATTATCATTATCGTCATTGTTGTTATCTTGTTACATTCGCCTAGCAAATGCAATAATTCTGAAAAATCGATTGACGTAATCCCTCATCTGAATTGATATTGAAACCAAATAACAAATATTTTTCTTCTATATTCTTAGTAAACATGTTGATTTAATTTTGCATCCTCGTTATACAGTTCAACCCACTTATTGTCTAGTAAGCAATATCAATATTAAATCCCGGAAGTGGAGGAACTAGTACCCAGGTGTAAAGGTCAGACTTATTATGCAAGTGTCCTTGAGCTTGAGTTACTCTTCCATTTTAACTTCAGAAGAAATTATAAAGTTATTTCCTTCCGTCTTAATTGGCGTTAAAATGTTTTTCTAAGAAGATAATATTAATTTTGAAACATTTAAAACTTTAAATTATACTATTGATTCAAACTGGGTGAAATTTTCATAAAGAAACCAACGCATTAGTTATGAATACTTATCTGACACCAATATCCCGTAATCTGTCTCCATAATATGGTTTCTAGCTCCATAACCACAACACAACGCTTGTGGTCACTATTAGTTTTTTTTATTTTATTAACTACATCACAACCCATGTATTACAATCACATCAATCAAAGGACTTTATTAATATTGGATAGATAATATACATATGACATGAATGAATGACATCAATCCTCTCTCTTTTTATCTTTTCCAAAAACCATACGCCATTTACCACATTGAGCATTTCATATTTGTCTATGAAAATTAAAATTATGGATGCACTTTGCATTTAGCAGTTGCCGCAGATGCAAATAATTATTTGTAACTCATATTGACACAAGTTTTAATAAATATTAACGAGTGTAAGTATACGAGTCAAAACTATTGAGTGTTTATTGTTACTTATATTATAGTGTTTTTGAAATTACTATAGGTTATGTTATGAGTTAAACAGATTCATAATCCAAAGTAACCAACTCCTTTCTTTGAATAATAAATAGACTTTAGTTGACTAGACATCATTTGCTATATAAATCGCTGTTATAATAAGGAATATTGTGTACTTGGGCATGTAGCGATTTGTATAATATTTACATAAACAAAGGGATCTGACTTGACTAATATATTGTGACGACATACATGTGAGTAATCTCTAACCACTCACTATTCAGATAGTAAACAGACTCATTAACTCGGCCAAATTCACTTAAAGATAATTACACCTTTAGTATATGACATTAGATACATCTTTCTAATGGTATTATTAGGTAGGTAAAATGATGGTAAAAATGTCATAAACTGTATAGTTTGTGAAGTAGTAGGGATTTGGGATGCTTAATAAGAGGATAGAAAAAGATTGATTTCTATTTGGTTCAGTTATCATCTTATCATACGATTTGAAAATTATTTTGAAAGTTAATTGTGCGTTTGAAAATCATCGTAGAATAGTGTTGGGGGCTGCAATTGTATAGAAGTTACAGTATTTAATAGGCAAATTGACAAAGGAATGACATTTTAAACAACACAAGCGTCTAAAGTTGTCAAGGAATAAATCGCAGCATGGGTTTAGTATGTTATAAGATAAAGTGTCATACGGTACTTTATTGTGAAATTATTTGACACAATCTGACAAAACTTTAACAATTAAAAATGTGATCTTCTGTTAAAAGAATCATTTACAAGCCCTGTAAGTGAATTAATCGTGGTGCAATTAAGTAATTGAAAAAACTAAAAATTTCAGAAACTTCTGGATCAAAATGTTACCAAAATGTTGGGGATGTTTTTTAAAATGGAACAGTTTAAATTTCTATCTGCCATTTTTATTATTGACTTTCGAATTTGTAATGATTCAAGTGAAATGTTGGCCAGTAATGACGAATAGAGATAAGGAGAGGATGAGTTGTGGATTTGTAAGTGTTAGAGCAGATAGGAAAGATGCTGGACTTGTGTTTGGAAATAATTCATGCAATACGAAAAAGAGTAAGCCTCTTGAAATAGATGCATCGATAACTAAAAATGTAGTTGACTTACTTAGGAGTGAGTTTTCTGAATGTGGATTAAATAAAGCAAGTTTTCGGTTTAAGATTAATCAAGGATGTGACTTGTACTTTTGTGGTGATAGGGATAGTGCAAGTGTAGGGAATTTGACTAAGGATGGTAACAATTGTGTCAATGTGGAGGATTTGACCAAGTCGGGTTATGCAGGTGGGGATGGTACGGAGATCAAAATGCCTGTAAGATTCAATCCAAATACTCTATTTTGTACTTAATGCTATTTGCTTATCGCGATGTTGATGTATAGATTAGAGTGGTTCAATATCTTTGTATGCAGCTAAGTTCTAGGTCTTAAGCTTCTGTTTATGAATTTTTGTTGATATTTTGAAACGAACCTATTCCTTGTAGAATGTTCGTCTCCAAGTTTTTGAAAGAAAATGGTCTAATGAAGGCCCATGAATAACCTTTTATAAATGCATTCCTTATAGTTTCAGTAGCATAAACTTATAAGCAAATAACTTTGCAATCTTGATATTTTACAGATTAAACGAGTTTGTACATGTAAATGTAACCACCAACAGGCATTTGAGTTCATGGAATTTTATAATGTTATGCAAACCCCGTATCCTCTAAAGAATTATGACTTACTTTCACAACTGCTGTAATGACACTGGAGTAAATTTTCATATCCGGGTTTGTACGAAATTGCCACATCCGGAAAGTATGAGGCAGGCTTTCCTTTTAGTATAGCGAATAGGAAATGTAATAAATCATTAAACATTATGCTTTATAATATTATTAAGTTCTAAGGTTATGAAAATTACGCGTTCTTGAATTTTCCATATTGAACCTTAACCTAATCTGCATAGCATGACAATCTATTGGACTTTAACTTCCAAATGACAAACCAGTTCAAAGTCAAAGTATTGAGTTGAATTGATAGCAAAGTATACAAAAGTGCGTAGTAAGGTTTATTGGCAACAAAGGTTGTACATTTAAAATGCATGGAACGATCACTAAATAAAGGTTGTAAGATTAAGATCGTTCCATAATTCATTGTTGATTAAGTAAATAACTGGTTTTATTCCAACACATTTAATTATGAGATGATATTTATTGTTTACTTAAAATCTTGCTAAATTTTCCATCCTATTATACTATGACGATAGTAGTATTTTCTAAGTATGTTAAATTCATATTTGTTTGAATTTAAAAAGCACAACAAGATTCCTAGTAGTCAGTTCTAGTCAGTACAGTACTAAATAAGATGGAAAATTAGGAATAAACATTCTATTCATATACCACGCCAATGGAACACGCATTGCATAATTTTGTAGTAGAGTTTTTTATACTTTGTCATCAATATTTCTGCTCGTAGTGTTTTATCTGGGTTTTAATTATCTCATTATCTGTTGTATAGCATGGTCCACAAACAAGCTATATTTTGTTAATTTGGAAATATTCGGTGTCAAATCAATGGTTAAAATCAGCATAATGCATTTCTATTCTTAAAGATGTACGGGGTTTAATAAATTTATGGCATTTTTAATATAACCCAACTAAAGATACAAATGTAGGGCAATCTATTTGTTCTTAAATCAATGTAATAATATTATTATCAGTTGATTTGACTTGGTATTGGAAACGATGTGAACCTCGTTGCATATACTTTTAATAATTGAATAAACCGTTGAATCTAAATACTCAATTGTCCGATGCTTTTTGCCATGCTGAATCCTTTCGAAACTCTTAAATGCTTTAAAATGACCTATTACCCCTCAGGACTTTAAGGAATACCCCAAGGGAACATGTACATGCAAGAAATCAATTTTCAACCCCCAATGGACAGGTATAATCTACTCTGCCTACGATAAATACCCCGAACGTTGTGCCACTGGAAATTCTAACGACTTGTGTCATGTTACCTGGTGGAATTACACTGAAGATGACATCTCCCTACAATTAGATCTTATATCGTCAACCTTTAAACAAGTATCTTTATACGGAATGGGAACAGGTAGCAGAAATTTTGCTTTGAGTACTTTAAAAAACAAAGTTAATCTTTCAAAATTCCAAGTGAATAAAAATTGGTTTAAAAAAATTCAGTTGAATCTGAAGACTCGACTGATGTACACGATTGGAAAGACGGAGCTTTGGATTCCGCCCTATCTCCTTTGAGAATAGCTGAAATGAATAATCGTTCTGGTTATCACCGTCTCCAAGTACTTGTAGCTGCTTTTCGACAACCGGATTACCGTAGAGGTTGGGTTGACCTAGAAGTAAAAAGGGCCATTGATGCTACCCTCGAGTCAAATCAAGTATTTCCACAAACTGTATGGGGGATTTGTACCCAAGTTAATGTTGGTCTTGAGTTGGACACTGGATTCGAATATGCTATTGAAATTTTGCATAGGATGAGAAACAGGACATCAAACTCGAGAGTAAATACCACTACTGGTCAGGATGGAGGTGTTCAAGTAGGGGTTAGGATAACGGATTGTGACAAGGCTATTTTAGAGAGCAATCGAAGTGAAGACAAGTGTGTAATAAATCTGATTTCCTATATAATTAAAAACTGTCAATAATTATTAATAATTTGTTTTACAGAGCAAGGCTGTACTGTCGACCAAACGATAATAATTGCAAGTCCGAAACTCTAAACCCAATTCTGATAAATTTAGCCCTTAAATCAGAGTTTGTTCTCTGCGTACTAAAACCAGAATTACCAGATCCTTGGAGAAATATTATAGAGATGAAACGGATTGTAGAGGAAGTTGGGGCCAAGTTTCTAGCTATTAAATCAGCTTTTAAAAAAGTTAATCAAAATATTACCCTGATTGGAGAAACGGGTTGGCCAAGTAGGGGCTATAGTGATAATAGATCACCGAATAACTTGAAAAATCAAAGAAATTACTGGATGTACATGTCGAGCTTTGCTGAAAGGGAAGGATTTCCTGTTTATTTGTTTGAGGCTTTTGATGAGCCTTGGAAAAATAAGTTGGGGGCTGAGGGACAAAATAAAAAATCGTCGGATGGGGTTTGTGGATCTGAAGCGTTTTATGGGTTCTGGAAAAGGGTTAATAATTCTGACCCTGCCGTTTATATTGACAAGTTCTCAGGTAAATGTGGTGGGAATTGTTTAAGTGTAATTGTTTGGTTTGGGAGGTTTTTTAATTTATATGGGGATTGATTGTTAACTGTATTTTAGAAGTCAATGGAACGTTCAACCTTGATAGTGAAAACTTTTTAGGTAAGTTCATAATGACTACAAAATTAATTATTGTCTAAGCTAAATTTTAACTTAAACTTTTAATGAAACTTTTCAGAAAAAGCTGAAATACGCCCTGAATGTGTGATTGGTAATTGAATGCTTTCAAAAAGAATTTAAACTTATACTTAAACTAAATTAAAAGAATATTTTAACTTATCAATTTAATTTGTACTCTCAGACTCCACCCTGCCACAGTCATATTCAACACCAAAAAGCAATCTTACTTGGATAATAATCGGATCACTTTTAGGCGTTTCTGCTGTTTTCTTAGTAATTGTGTCTTATATGGGATATCGTTTAAGACGAGCTAACGTGAGTTAATCTCCTATTAATATGTGTACACAATGGACAAAATAGTTATCAAAGTTTTGATAGACTTGTCTCTATTGTAAACGTAGTATTAAGGTATCTATATCTTTGATTGTAAATTAGAACTCGGAGGCAGTGATAAGTCAAAGATACTTGGAAATGTTTTTGCAAGGACTTCCTGCAGACGCTATTAAAAAGGATGGTGATTTAGATTACCAAGTTATTGCACTGCAGTTTCCTTATGACAAGAAAAAGTATGAATTACCTGCAGATAGGTTTCAAATCGGTAAGGATTTTTGAACCCGATTCTTTTTTATTGTTATATTTACCATTAAACTCTTGTGTTTAAGACACGGGCTCAACAATTGGGAAAGGCCAATCTGGTACTGTTTATCGTGGAAAAATTCAAGGATTTATTGGAGACATTGCTTTCAAATCCACTGGAGCACATAGCAGCATCATGGATATTAAAAATTTATTATCAGAAATCAAAATTATGAGTTACATTGGGAAACATGAAAATGTGATTTGTTTGTTGGGTGCATACACTGAAAAATTAGAAAAAGGTTAAACATTTAAAGTCAATAATCGTACGTTTTTAATTTGGGTCCGAACAGCAATTATTTATTTGTTTGACAATTTTTGAATTTCAGGAATCGTTTGTGTTGCACTGGAATATTGTGCTTTGGGAAGTTTGGATAAATTTTTAGAAAAATATCGAAATAATTTCCAACCATCGAGTCCAGTAGTTGAGCCAATAATGCAGACAAATTATACCAGTGTACAGACTTGCAATTGCGATGTTGGAAACTATGTTACTACGAATACTTTAATGAATGAGTATGTACTTATTTTTGTTTCGAATGTGAATTTCAATATTTTTTTTAAATATGCTAATTTTGGATTTTAGACCAATAATGTTCAAGTCTGAAGGTTTAAAGCAAAAAGATATGGAATTTGATGAATCAGTTTTACTTCAATGGGCTAGAGAGCTGGCCAATGGGATGGAATTTCTTGCTCAGAAAAAGGTCCGTTAAATGTTTTAAAAACTTGATTTTAAGATTAGAGAGACAAGTTTTATGATATTGTAAGTGGGTGTGTTATAAGATACAATTATTTCAATCAAATTTGCAATTTCTTAAAGGTTGTGCATGCAGACCTTGCAACAAGGAATGTCCTACTAACTGAAACCAGAAATGTAAAAATAACAGACTTTGGACTATCAAGAAAACTGTATCACGAGCTGGGAGAGACCTTTGACCCTGAGCAACCGCTCCCTTGGAGGTGGATGGCACCCCAGTCCCTTCGTCATCTAACCTTTTCAACAGAGTCTGATGTGTGGTCTTACGGTATCACCCTATGGGAAATATTTAGTCTAGGAGAAGTTCCTTACTCAGCAGTTACTTTCAGTCATGAATTCGTCATTGATTTGGAGAACGGGTATAGGATGGAGTCTCCAAGATATGCTTCTTCAGAATTGTAGGTTTCGCTTGTTTCATTGCATTATTGTGAAGATTTTTAAACATTTTAAAATATTGTTTTTGAATTGTTTAAAAAATGAATTTGTTTCAGACATGATCTCATTCTCAAGTGTTGGAAGTTTCATCCAGAAGAACGACCAAGTTTTACTCAGTTAAAACAAGCCATTTCTAGTCTTCAAAGCTCTAATGTTTTATTTAATACTTTTAATTGTGATTCATAGAATGTATGCAAAATATAGGTAGGGTTTTTTGAACATGTACAAACTTTTTTTGTTTTAAAACTTAACCTTGAATCATAGGAGAAATATTTTTTTAACATGAAATATTATTATTAGTGTTAGTTTCGGATCTCTTTTTCCATTTTTAAGAAAACAATATGAAAGGGCTAAAATAATTCATTTTTTTATTTAAAAAAACTAGTGATGTATGTCTTGACTTGAGCATACTTTAGTATATTTCAAATGAAGAAATGAATGTGATTACTTAACGTTATTGTAATAAGTGGACCACTTGAAAAAAAACGAAATGAATGCAATATGTTTTTCAAATTATTTTACCCAAACCATTCTTATCTTTATTATGCATTAGCTTTAAGGAGTTGTAATTAAAGTACGACACGCAGAAATTATATTCCATACGAGAAATAAAATTATTAAATAAAAATACATGAAGGAGTGTGACATATTAAGATAACAAACGACAAGTATGGACACATGTAAAATTTTAAATTATTATTACTCTCAGCAGATAATATTTGAAAATGAAATTGATTACAGTCTAGTTTTCGACACGACGTTCTAATTACATATTCTAATTACCTATTATAAATGCATTCATGAAAACATTTGAAAAGACAGTCATTGGTATTCCTTTAATGTAACTTTTACCCACACGAAGTAGAATAATCCTTTTAACCATTACCTTAATGACTTTTGTATTTAATATCCTTAATAATTTCTACAGTTTAGATAAAATTTCTTTAAAAAGTTCAGTTTCATCTTGTACTTTTTGTTGTATTTAAATAACAGGTCAAGGAAATCTTTTCTAAAAACGTAATTTAAAATTCTAAAAGTCGGCAGCATTTCCATCATGTTAATGAAGGTAATGATTGGACGGAATTATTTGATATACATTCTGTTTTCAGAATAGGACAACTAATTTTAGTAATAACTTATTGAAAAACAGGTGGTATTCATATTCGGAGCAGTTGCGATTTCTTTGACGGCAGCAATCCAGATTCAGGTAATTAAGCTTCAATGAAATCAAAAGTCAATAATTTGCTAATTCTAATTATTTCAGCGTGTTGTTATTATTCTTGCTACATTTTTCGAAATTTTTGGAATTACGTAGTTTAAATATTCTAATTTTCCTTCTAAGATCGACATTCCGGGATGGGAAGGAGGAGGTCTTATCCAGGATTTTGATTTGACTGACACCCTTGATTCTGTTCGATTGTGGGTCAAGTCAGTTCCTGAGGCAAGGCCAAAGGTTAACAAGCCTTTTTTGTTCATGATTGCTTCTGTTCTTGGAAGATATCATCTTTACTCTGACGAAGAGTACAAACTTTCTTTGAAAGAATTGGGTAATTATTATGAAAATTTCGAGTAGATTTTTACAATACTAAGAGATTTCTTTAATAGAATTTAGGTTTTATTTGTTGTGCGTTCAATCATCTTTATTGTTATTTTTTATGATTGCAGAAGAGAGAGACCTAATGTACCCTAATGCAACGCTTACTCTGGTTAATCTCGTACCTTCAAAATATTCTCCATTTATTCTTAAAGAATTTAAGAAACAGATGTTATAGGTAATTTGACTGTTAATCATGTTCATTTTTCTTGTTTGGATTTAAGTTGATGTTCATTATCATTATAGATTGGCTCCCATAAGCAATTCATAATGCTTGTTTTAAAATTTAATAATGCACTTTATGTAGAACGCAAGAAAATAAAAATACATCTTTCGATAGACAATTTCAATGTCTACTTGTTGAATGAATGTTAAACATTTGGAATCTAGAGAAATTTCAATAAACAAAAAACGACAAGTACTTTCCAACAATTTTCAAGTGTAATATTGCAATATCTTCTTTAATTACAACGCTGCGAGCCATGCGACCATTTTTTACCCAAAATATGCACCAGCATTAACATTTTTTTGAAATATTCCAGTTAAAAACTTCGAGAAAATGACTGTTGAAATTATAATTTTTCTGAATCATGTTTTGTTTTACTCATTTTTCCTAGACAAGGCGCATAGTCATCATCTGTACCCATGCATGTGAAAAAAGTATCTACCGTAAAACTGGAATTAGAACCCCCCCCCCGCCCCCCCTTAAACATTCCCCCGGGTCTCAGCCGAGTTTCAAGTATTAACTCCCCCCCCCCCTAAAAATATAGATTTTACGCTCGTACGTAGTCAGGCAGACATGAAACTAAACAATAAATTGAACTTTTCAATAAACATAAAGTAAGAAAAATAATTGAGTACATTTGAGTAAATGATGTGTTAATTTTTTCATTCACCCTATTTCAGTCTAAACAGACTCCAATTTAAAAAAGGAAGAGTCCTTCCTGCTCCACCTTAAGACGAATGCCCTTTTGACCCAAAGTATTGAATAGCTTCATCGACTCAAATTTTTCAATCTGAAATCAACAAAGTATCAATAGAGTTTTGGATTCCTCAATTGCTCGAAACTACTGTGTATCCTTCTTTGACGCAGGGGTTGCTTACCCGCAAATTTTTAAGTATCAGGACCTTCAAATTTGGAATCTTGATCAATACCTTTTCTAGGCTAGCGGGAAAATTTCCAGGATACGGAGAGTACGGAGGATAAACCCTATTACTGGATATTGTTAACTCTTCAAGACCTGGAATTTTAAAAATAGAGATGATGAAGAGAAGTTTCATATTATTAAAATGCATCAATCTCAATTTTAAAATGATAACCTTACTTTCTGAATCCCCGAAAAGACTGAAGCACACCTCAAAATTGATTATATCCCACCATGTACGCAAATGGTCAAAAACAAGGTGCAGAATCTTCAAGTTTTTCATTTCGGCAAGTCCTGTAAAGATCCTAATGAACCAACTGTCCTCTGTTTCCTCAGGAATGTAACCACCTAAATCCCCTAAAGTTAAGTCACGAAGGTTCGGAAAAATTCGGTTTATGGCAAAAATAGTTTCCGGATTTCGAACTACTCCTTTAATGACCAATGTATTCAGGGTTTTGTGTGGGTGCATTGGAAAATACGAAGCGTCCAAAAACAAAGCACCGTTCATTTGGAATGTACAAAAATTTAACAAACGTAAGATTTCCAAATTTGGCAACGCTTTTACGTAATCAATGGAATCAGTAAACTCTCCACCATGACATGAAATTTCCAGCACTTTTAACCTCTTCATCAAAGGAAATTCTATTTTCCTATAAGAGAGACCATTCTCATTCGCTTTAGAAAAGTACAAATGTATAGTCAATTTTTCCAGGGATTCTCCCACTTTTTTTAGGAAGATGTCCAGTTGTTCTTTGGAAAAGGTAGCGTTCTTAATGTCAAATGCGAGAGATGTTAATTTATTAATCATTAAGCAAGTAGAGTTCTGTCATATCTCCCCTGAATTTTTGAAGTTTTACTTCCTCCAGGTGGTTTTTGGTGATTTCAGGAAGACTTTGAATTTTTCTCCAGAAATCTGGCTCCCCATGTTTAATTTTTACATGCAAAACTTGCAGCTTTGGATAAATTTTTACAATTGGAAAAAATCCAATTTGGGCATATACGTGGAAACAATGAATCAAGAATTTTGAATTTCCGTAGGTTTGGCGTTAGGGAGGTTTTTTCCATGTCTTGAACCGATATATCATTGTCTTCTATAACGAATGTTCCATTTATATCGCTTCCAAGTTTGCACACCCATTTTCAAGCTTTTGTTAAAGCAACGGCAAAGGCAAAGTTAGGCTGCTGCTTATGAACTTCAGAGATCTCAAATTTGATTCAAACTCCTGGAGTAAGTTGAGCAGTTGGATGGCTCCTTCATGTACTTTATTGGTCAAGATGAGTTTGGTAAAAACATTCCAGGGTATTCAGTTAAACGCAGCATAGACGGAAGCTTTTTAATGCGTTCTAATACATTCGCATTTATCCCTTCAGCATTTCCGTCGCTGAAAATGAAGAACACCCTTCCAGGAGTTTTAGACAGAATTTTTAGCGCCAAATCGTTCCATTTTCTGGAAACGAGCCAAGTCTGCCTGAAGGAATTCTGTTCTAGTAAGCGAATTAATCGGTCGAAAATCTGTAAAATTCAGTTGAGATTGAGAATGAGTAATAAATAAACCATTGTAAACGGTGTACCGAAGTAGCGGAGCAGGTACCCGTCTGTCTGCGACATTGGGGTCACCTGGGGTCGATAACTAACATTTTTAAGAGGGGTACTTAAAAAGGTCCCTTGAAGGGCCGGGGACCCATGTACGAACTCAAAGTGACATTTAATTCTAGGTCCCCATATGTGGAAACAGATTTCAAAAAAGTTGACCATGTGGAAAGTTACAGCACCCACGGACGGACAGACGGACGGACGTCACTGGTATTCGCATAAAGGAGCTCCGCTCCTTAATAAATGTAATATTATTCATTATACACTATATAGGTAGTTATATTACTGCCAGAGAATACTTATGTCATTTTTCTACTAGTAGAAAAATGACATGAGTATTCTCTGTATTACTGCTTAAATTAATGTTGTCCGGGTTAGCTATAATCTATAGTAATGCTTTTAACTTTTAAGTGTTTGCTGTAATAACGATAAGACCTCTAAAAAGGGACGAAGTTCTATCCTGGGACGAGGGATAACGAAGACAAGGGCAGGGTTAGTTTTTCAAAAAAAACAGTTTTTAATCCTAATTCCCGACACTATTGCTAAAAGTGTCCTGGTTTTTTCTTCGTGATCAATAGTCACCCTATACAGAATACACTGGTTTTTCGCATGTACGTGCTCAGAAATTATGTACAAATTATTTGAAATTAACCAAATCTTCCAGATGGACTTGTTATAATTTGTGGTATTTATAGTTTACTTCAAAGTTCAAAGAGCTCTCAATTATTCGATTCCCTGTAAGTACTATCATGCGACTGCCTTTTTGTCTTTGAACATTTATATTTTCATTTATGAGTGAAGAGTGATAGCTTTTGTGAACGATTTTCAATTTTCATTAACGAATCACTTAAAACTTTAAGTGATTAGGAGTCTCCATGCCGCAAGATGTCTAACGTTTGCCTACTAATGCCTCCCAATTGATCACAACTTACGCATAACAGGGAAGATTGAGCTTAATAATTAATTTGAAATGACTTGACGAAGTTTTTAGTAGAAAGAAGTTTAAACAGTTTTGCTCAAGTCAAAGAAAAAGAGAGGTTTTACTATGAATTTAAATTAAAATTTGCTCCAAGTTCACGTCCAAGTTGAAATTCAATTTAATGAAAATACAATTGGGCCAAATGTTTTATAAGATATTATTAAATGATGTAAGAATTATCCTTAAGTTTGAAACATCGTTGTGGACCAGTAACTTTCTCTTGCATCAGAAATTAGACCGAGACAAATCTGTAAGTACGTTCTCGTCCGCCTTTAGAAGAATCCCATTTCGACCCAAAGT
>JAQGBU010000843.1:0-18205 GCA_034698605.1 Isotoma decorata
ATATACGTAGCACATCTTACAATTTTTAATCAAACACTGTCATGACACGACCTTTACTATTACGTTACGCAGTACAATTTGAGAAGAAAAAACACAAATTGAAGTTAAGACTTTACACTTGATTCTTAGCCCGGATGTTGAGTGAAGAAACACAAAAATTATATAAAGCATACAAAGATATATATAGACATTGGTAAACACTTTGCCTAGAAATTTATTACGAGGAATGTCATAATGGGCACACTCAACAAAAAAATGGAACAAATTTTCAAATTTATTACACTTATCACAATTTTGGCCTTGGTGTCCTCTAAATAAAACATTAAAAGACGCCACTACACCTGTCTAATTCATCTTAGGCTATGGGATTTAAATTAATAGCAATTAGTTTCAGAAATGAAAAAATAATCTACCTAATAAATAAAATGTAATGTTTCAGATGATAAGACTACAAAACCCTTTATCGATGCCTTACTTGATGCGGGAAAAAGTGACGAGGATATTATTTCCCACATTGTAACCATTTTTGGGGCAGTAAGTTCTAACAATAATTCTTTTTTGTTTTAAGAAGTACACCATATGACAAATGGATGCAATTAAGTATCGTTAAATTTTCTCTATGAAATTGGAAACGTTCTGTTAAAAGTTTTAAAATGATGAGCATAGCCTTCATCTGTTCCGAAAAGTCGTTTTAAGAAATTTGAAAGTTGGAAATGTTTTTTCACGAATGAAACCCGGGGCAGTTACAATTTTTTGTGTTTAAAATGGGGGTAGGAATGTGGCAGATTTGGCCCATCTTCAAACTTGTCATTCATTTTGACCCTTGAAACCCCTCTGTGAGAGCATAATAACTTGAAAAAGCTGAACCTGTCAAAAGGTATTTTTTAGACACCCCGCAGAGATCAGACAGACGGAAACCATGAACGTTCACAAAAGTATCTGACGATACTTAGAAAGTGTTTAAAAAAACTAAAACCACGCTAATATATGTTTTGTAATATTGATACAGGGATTTGAGACAACTGCCAGTGGTGTCAATTTCACTTTGTTTTTATTAGCATTAAATCCACAATTTCAAACCAAAGTTCATCAGGAGCTGGATAGTGTTTTTGGAGAAGATACAACTCGAGATATTACATTTATTGATTTAGCTAATATGACATATTTGGAAATGTGTTTGAAAGAATCTTTACGTCTTTTTCCTACCGCCCCTGGTACGGAAAGGACTCCTCAAAACGACATAACATTAGGTATTCTGATGTTTTGCTACCTTCGACACTCACAAACTACGCAAGTGATACTAACATGAACTGTATCTTTTTAGAAAATGGACTGGTCATTCCAAAAGGGTGTAGTGTACTCGTAAGCGCATATCATTTGCATAGAGACCCCATTCAATTTCAAAACCCTGAAAAATTCGACCCTGAAAGATTTCTACCTGAAGAGTGTGTTAAAAGACATCCCTTCGCATTTATTCCTTTTTCCGGTGGGCCTCGGAATTGCATTGGTAAGGGTCAATATTTGTAAAATTTAGCACTCAACTAAAAACTTCGACGAAGGCAAAAATGTCGAAAAAAAACCTCCAGTGTAATGTTTTCTCAAACCAATCCGACTAAGGTTTCGTCGTGTTTTTATTTTCCGAAAAAGCGTGTTTGCTTAGTTGATGCGTTATTTTCTTGAGAATGGTAGGGTGACCCTTTGATGATTTTCATTTTTTACGATATTTCTCCGACACGTCGTTTGCCTCAAGGGGTTTGAGTTGATGTTTTATCTATCAAGTCAAAAATATAAAATTTTAAATCGAAATCCAAAACAAATTCTAATTGCTTTCATTTTTGAATTTGACAGGTCAAAAATACGCCATGATGCAAATGAAGACGATTCTTGCACAAATCTTAAGAAATTTCAGTATATCAACAGAATGCTCCCGAGAGCAGCTGAAGATCATTATAGGAATTGTTCTCCAGCCTGCTGGGTGTGGAATTCGTCTAAAATTAAACAAAAAGATGTGAAATGTAGCCTCTGAATCTGGTCGTAAGTAGACCTCGTAGCCAGAAAAAGGTATAAAAAAATGAACGTCCGGAGAACAAATACATCTAAATTGATCAAAACCACTGTAAACTTATTCACTTCACCGGTTCAAAAAATAAAGAATTATTTTTTAAAAAATTGAAATTTTGTGAAAACTGAAGATCTTTATCATCCGTGGATTTATAATTACTCATTCTAATCTGTCCATCTAAAAATATGCAAGTACTAAGGTTACTAGACGCTTTTTTGATTTGGACCTTTGTTTGTCTTCATACGGTTTATGAAGTAAACTTAAAAGTGAAAAATGTGTTACTTATTAGGCAAACCTACTCAATCTATTTGTACTAGGTTTCGGTGAATCATTTCCAGATCTTTAAACCCCTATCATGAAAGCTCCAGAATAACTTGAGAAATTCGCACAGGAACAAGGTATTGCTATTGTGCCGTAAAACTCGAATCAAGCAATATCAGGAATTACTGTTTCAACCTTAAGAATACGATGGGGTTGTTTTCCAAGATTTTAATGTTTCAAAGCAAGAATTAAAGAAAAATTATTTAGAAACCCAACATTTTATTTCATTAAAATCCAGAATTTTTTAGATTTAAAACAAACTACCGGTATGAAGTGGGTTTTTACAAAACGCGATAGTATTTGAAATTTAGTAATATTGATGACTCGGATAACCCGACATTTTGGCCAACATTGTGTTTTTAAAATCATATAGAAAGTTAACATTTGACATAAGATGTAAAAATAGAAATGTAATCTGAAATTAATTCCAAAATTCCGATTCTAGGACAGTTCATCCCCGCCACGCTTCATTCCCTCACGTTTCACCCCTTCCACATTTACTCCCCCTAAATTTCTTTGAATGATGTGTTGGCAAATAAAAAAAACTAGAATCCAGCAGTAGTGGCTTACAGTAGTTTTGTATTTATAATTTTAGCAATTGAAGTAAAAGGATGCTACGAAACTAATAGTTTAAAACGATTAGCCGGAAAGAAGTGAAAAAAAATGTTACACTGACGTTAGTCATGAATCACTAGACGTTGAAATAACCTTTAGTGAAACAATAGCATCAATAAAAAATATGAGAAATAAGAAAGCACCTGGTCCTGATCAAATAAGTAATGAGTTTTATAAAAACCTGCCAGAGAGTGCAATTAAATGCTTAGTTAAGATATTCAACAACATTTTAACCACGGAGCAGATTCCAGATGAATTGCCAATCTCAACAACAGCCATGCTTTACAAAAAAGGTGATCATAATAACCCTGCAAATATAGTCCCATTACATTATTGAGTGCATCTTTAAAGCTGTTTACTCAAATTTTGTGTGCAAGAATGACTACTTGGCCTAACAATAACAATTTGTTTCCCGATGAGCAAGAAGGGTTCAGAAAAGGAAGAGGCTGTGACGATCAGATTTTCAATTTAAATGCAGCTATACAAGATGCAACGAAAAATAAAGGAAAGCTTTATGCTGTGTTCATTGATTTTGAACGGACACTCCCTTCTATTTCGCATAAAAAACTATGGGATGAAGAATTCTCCAGCTACTCTATCATAAGGGTAGTACGAGGATCAAGTCAGAAGACGGATTCTCGGAGGCTATAGATCTCACAGAAGGCATAATGCAAGGTGAGGTTAACTCGCCCCTCTTGTTCTCACTATTTATTCAAGAGCTTCCTGATAAACTCCACAGACTAGTAATAGAGATAATTCGCTCTATTACTAGTCTGTGGATAAACTCAACTCTACTGGTCTATCTGGAGTGCAGCTTATCAACAATATTCTCCACATTCTTCTTTTTGCAAACGACATGGTGCTTATGGCCACTACAGCAAGGGCTCTTCAATTGAACATAAGCATTCTTCAAAAGTATTTTTCTGATATGGGGCTCAAGGTAAATTTAGCTAAAACTAAGATAATGGTAGTTAGAAGAGCAGGCAGGTGTCCTATCGGGAATTTTACTTATGCCGAAGGAAAGATAGCAGGTTAGTCAGTACACATATTAGTACTTAGGTGTAATATTTTCTTCTTCTGGACTTTTTCGAAAAGTTGCAGAAGCATGCAAAACAAAAGGAATGAAAGCAATTGCTAGTGTCTGGGATTTATTCTGTAAAGGCAAAGTCGAAACTTGGGAATCCCATATAAGTTATTCAAATCCATTGTAGCCTCAACTGAACTATAGGCAAGTCATATCTGGGGCCACCAGTATGTGGATATTTTCGAAAAGGTACACTCACGATTTATGAAAAAGACTTTTTCAATTCGATAATAGAGTAGCAGGTTACGCCCTTAGACTAGAAACTAATACTAGTAAGCTGCATCTACAGGTAATTCAGCAAACGGTCAATTTTATGATAAAAGTGTTTAGGATGGATGAAAATAGAATCAGCAGACAATGCTGGAATAAACTTAGAGACCAGTGTAAGCCAGAGTCAAAAGATAATTTGAATTATTCTTCCTATGTTTATGACATTCTGAAATCCTCAAATAAGCTAGAGTTGTGGAATTGCACTGATTCTTTAATTTGGGCATCCGAAAAAGCAAACATTTATAATTATTATTCAAATTATCTGAGGCAAGCGGATTAAGATAGACCAGATAACTCTAGAAGATATAATTACTTTTCCAAACTGCAGGACGAACAAAGAATTGTGACCTTGAACAATGTTAGTTTTAAGGGAAAGAAGCTTTTGTTACAATTGAAATTAAATCAAGGCAAATTCGTCTTAAAAAAGGACCTTACTACATTAAGACAGGAGGATAATTGTTCGTTTTGTAATGTAAAAAAGTTACCAAGATACTTACCACTTTTTGTTAGAATGTAGAATACACGACAGTTCGAATAAAATATTTTTGTAGAAAATATTCAGAGGTAAAACCATTACTAGGGATAATATTATGGACAAATTGTTATTGGATTCACATAGCTATAAGCAAATCTAAAATTACCTTATGTGCTGCATTAAAAGAAGGCAACTATTTATTAAATTAGCTGAAGAAGATTAAATATAATTATTTCAAACTAACGATATAAATTATTTTTATTATGTTATAAATTGTTATTTAAGTTAGAAACCAAATTCATTTATGAAAATCATTTTGTTAATGTAATGTGCTCTACGGGATTTATCCTAAAAGAGCTAATAAATTCTAATTACTACTGCTACTACTACTAATTTGATACGATTACTTGGACTTTATTTTCACCATAAACGACGCGTTTCAAAATTCTTTCATCGGGCCGAAAGGTGAAAAAATTATACAGTAGTTTATTTACAATAAAGTTGCTAATAAGGACCTAGAGTTTTAGAGATTTAAAGAAAATTTTGATTTAAAAACGTTTTCTTAAACTTGTTGAAGATGTTATTAATTTTATAATTAATTAATAGTTTTATTCAGCAACGCGTTTCGGGTTAAACCCTTCTTCAGGCTGATGGGTCACTTTGATTTTTAATGAATATAGTAGTACATGATGTTTTGTGACTGTGACTTGAGTAAGACTCAGTAAATTACAATACGGTGATAAAAAGAATATACTATGTTCACCTTCAACATGATAAAGAATATTAAGCGTTTAAAAGGATTACATTTTTAAAAGAAATATCAAATGATTCTTCCAGGTTATTATTCTTGGATTTGGAATTATCAAATGCATTAATAAAAGTAGTTTTGCCAGTTAAGTTTATTAATAAATGCTTACATATTTTCCAGAAGAAAAATTGAACCTTTTCTGAAATGTTTCTCACGTTGCTACCAATTTACTTGTTTTGTTCCCTATTTGTAGATTAGGTTTAGTGATAGTTCGATTTAATTAAAATGAATGTAGAAGGTATACAAAAATGTAGATTACATTCTCGTTAAATAATTGCTCAACTCGCATTTCCATTGTTGTAATTGCTAGGGTTTTTCCAGTGGATGTTATAATTTTCTGCTGAATACATATGGTCTTATGCAAGGTACTGATTGCATTTATCTGGCAGCCATACATGAATGTTTTGAAGTACATTCACATTATTATGTTTCCCTGTCATTCTTTTTTCTTTTTTCTTATATTAAAGTCGCCAATGATGCCCTCCAGCTCTTGCTATTGCCTGTGTAACTACCGTATTTATCAAATTCGAACCCCTGGGGGAGAAATGCAGGGGGTTATTTTTTCACTATAAAATATGACAAATGTTATCGACACTTATGAAATAGGTTAAATTTAATGTTTAAGTAAACAATTTTTTACATTTAGTTTGATCTCATTTTTAAATATCAGATTGCCCCATGATAATAGTAATTGATGATTGGCTCGTGTACCAGAAGAATTCGTACCGGGATAGTTAAGTTATATTTTGTCCAGTTTAATCCATCCTGCTCCTTCCTTAACTGATTCCTGCCCGGAAAACCACGACCAGCTGAAATTCTAAGGCTAACTGGTCCTGGGAAATCCACTACAGGGCTTAGGAAAGCTCTAGATGTTTCCAAGCGAGCACTAGGTAGTTGCCCCATGAGTCGTTGTGATGTATCTGCCCGTAATCGATAACACTTGAAACATTTATGGACATGACGACGAACTACACCACGGCCACACAATATCCAATATCGGTTCTGCAAGGATGAGACAAGTAGTTGAGGACAAGCATGTAAGAGGCGAAGATGCTCATAGCTAACTATTGTCAGTCAGTTTATGATGACGAGGTAAGATCAATGGAAACTTCTTATCCGGAGTAATCTTTGCATGTTCAAGTCTTCCACCGACACGGAGAAGTCCATTTCCATCTATGAAAGGGTAGAGAGAAAGCAATTTCGACTTAGACGGTAGTGAGTCTTTTGCATTGCAGCATCTGACTTCCGGTCCAAACTCCACTGACTAAACTACCTAGATCCAAGTCTTCAATGAAGCTTCAAGCTCCAATGCTGACAGAGGTCCACTGATTCTTTCCTCCTTGGACTTCTTGCTATTGAAATAAAATTTCCAAACCCGAGCAGTAATTCTCTTGGGCCTAGCAAGAGACGAATATTTTCCCAGGAAATCAAGATGCACATGTCTAACAACAAGATGAGACACGACCCGTTGCTCATGATGGACATCGCAGTTTGATATTGGCTATTCTAATTTCCATGAAAGATGATTTTTCTTCAGCCATGCAGGCGCAGTCCACCATAACGGATAATTCTCCAAGTCACATGGATGAACACCGCTGGAAGCACAATCTGCAGGAATGTCTTCTGAGATGACATGATGCCAAAGTTCAGGAGGTATTGGATCTTGAATCTCAGATACCCAATTTGCAAGGAAAGTCTTCCATCTATTTGGATGTCCAATAATCCAGCGAAGCACAACTATTGAATCCGTCCAAGCGTATATTTCTTGAATGGGAAAATTAAGGGAAACTTTGGCAATATTGATCAAGTTTGAAAGTAATTAAGCACCACACAGCTCAAGTCTGGGTATTGACACTTGCTTGAGAAGGGCTTCTTTGGTTTTGGATTTGACGATGTGGATTTTGACTTCAGTTTCGGTTTCAGATCTCAAGTACACCACTGCGCAAAAAGAATGCTCCGAAGTGTCTGAAAAACCGTGCAATTGGTGGTTTCCTCCAGGTCTGAGCGACGAGGTCCATCAAAGTATTCTTACGTTTTCAAGTTGAGGAAGATCCATTCTGAAGTTCAGCCTTTCTGCATCGATGTCTTCAGGTAAGATGTCATCCCACTTGAGTCCAATTAACCACAGCTTTTGGAACATAAGCTTGGCAATTATAACGGATGGGGCTATGTATCCTAATGGGTTGAAAATCTTCGCTACATCTGATAGAAGTTGTCGCTTGGTGACTTGTCCAGTATTTTCAAACATGGTGACAGAGTATGAGATTTAATCTGACGCTGGATGCCAGTGGAGACCCAATGCCTTGACTGAATCATCCAAACTAAAATTAAGAGGAACCTTGAGTTCACGGTCTTCCGGAGGAACAGCTTTCATGATGGCTGGATCATTCGAAGAACAACTCGTAGCTTTGTTGTAGAACTGTCCTCGACCACTACAAAATGATGAGGTAAGTATGATGAAATGGTTGGAGACTTCTCGATTTCTTCTGGTGGGATAAGTTCCATATGTCCAAGCCTCAAGTACTCATCCATGAAGTCTTTGTACGCCTGAGCACGTTGAGGTTGAGATAATAGTCTTCGTTCCACCTGCTTGAGCCTGGATACTGCAATATATCGAGAATGTCCCAAAATAAGGTCTTCATGTTTGAATGGTATCTTCACAACATACCGTCCAGTAGAATCTCGAGTATGAGTACTTGAAAAATGAGACTCACATTTCTTTTCTTCCAGGGATAGGGGTGTTGTAGTTAAAACTTCTTCAAGTTCCCAGAACTTACGCAATTGATCAGATAGGTCAAGGGCCCCAAAATGAGACAGGATCTTTGAAGGGCTTGATGTTAATGTGGAATTTACAGGGCCAAAAAGAATCCATCCAAAGATTGAAAATGGTGTTTTCAGCCAGGGGTGCACCATTCTGCTTTGGAATCCGTCCATCTAGAAGATAGTCGTTGTAGACATCAGCTCCAAGATGTTCATCGATTTCCCCCGGCCTATCAAACATTGGATCAGCGAGAACAATATTTTCAGTCCAATTTTCATAATTGACTGGTCTGGATCGAATGGATGCTAATATTTTTGGCAGAACAAATCTTTTACAATCAAAGGTTCTTTTTTTCCTTTACCACTCCCACCGTTCCCTTGCTTGTTTTAGCTCCAGCCATCCCCAGCCCACTAAAAGGGATGCTTGCTCGCGTCAGCGTGAGTCCAAGAAGCTGGACCCATTTCTCTGTGACAAATGATGCTTCGGATTCATTATCCACAAGAATTCGAAGTGACTGCTTCTGGCCAAAAAAATCTTGCACATCTGCGCTGTTGACAGTAGAACTTTTTTAACGTCCGTACCATCAAAACTAAAATGAGATTTGATTTCAGCCTTCCCTTCTTGATTTGTTGTGAAAGGGGCTGATTGTGGTTCTGAAAGAAGTAGAGTATGGTAGTGACCTTGGCACTGACGGCCCTTGCACTGACTTGCACTGCTTGCTGGAATGACCCTTGCGAAGGCAATTGAAACAAAGAGAATGGTGCTTCACAAGTTCTTTCCGCTTCTGTCTTGTCTTTTCCCTTGAATCTGGAGCACTGGTAGATAAAATGATTTTCACCACACACTGGACGCGATTCAGCAGGTATTATTGAAGATGATAAATGACAGGATTGAGATCCGGATGACTTCGTGTGCTGTTTGGATGAGTTTTTACCCTGCTTGATCTGGTTCTTGAATTCGGATGGTACTGGACCAATAACTTCCAGCGCCCTGCACTGAACTTCCAAAAAAGATTTCAACTTGTCGAAAGTTGGAATCTGGTCTGAGGAGGTTGTGAGTACCCATCGTCTTCGGGAATCTGAGTCCAACTTCTCAGAAAGAAAGAACACAAGGATTGATCCCCATTGGTCAACCGGTTCTCCAAGTACTTCGAGGGCCTGAATCTGCTCGTTGGTGATATCCAAAAGTTTTCGGAGGTCCAATGCTGATTCGGAATGAAGTCCATGCTGGCCAAATAAAGTGCTCATGTGAGCCCACATTATTTGACGCTTGTTGCTGCATCGCTTTTTTAAGATGCCCCAGGCCTTGTCGTAGTTGACTTCTGAGATTTGAATTGAGCGTAAGAGATGTTCAACATCTCTTTTCACGGATTACTTGAGATGAGATGAAGTGCCAATTCTGAGCTCCTGTCAGCGATGCATTACTGTCCACAATTGCTTTGAAAAGATCAGAAAATGACGTCCACTGCTTATAGTCCCAATCAAAACTTCGGAACATAGAAAGTCTAACATGATGTGCTGAACCTTGCTGTTGGGGCCTTTGAGGTTATTCTTCATTGGATTGTCTCGTTCTTTGAGGTTGTGGTTGAAAGGGTGGTAGAAGACCTAACAGGGCTCCCTTGATGATAAGGTACCTGTCTTTGAATTCCGCTTCCTCTTCCTGCAGTTGGTTCTGGACTTCTTCGGAAAACACAAGATCCAGCCTCTCTTGGAGGTCATTAAACTCTCCGAAGTTCTTCTTCAGAAGGTCAAAGCGGATGTGGACTTCATGAATACCAACTTCAGCAGGATCAACTCCCTTCACGAACGTATTGATACGGGTTACGGATGCCTTGACTCGTCCCCTTTCTACTGATTAATGCTGCTGCTATGCTGGATTTTCCATGTCCAATATAGAGAAATTGACAGGAAAATATGTTTTTACTTTCACTACTTTCACTTTTTGCAACTATAGATTGCTCTAAGGGTTACTGGTGCCTATAATCTGGTTCAAAGGACCATAAAATGAAGAGTATGGCTTTAAAACTAAGTGTAAAAACGAAGGACCAGGTAGAAATACTACTGTTATGAAATTTATTGAAGTGAAAATTGAGGAGAAAGTACAGGAAAGGAATTTAGCAGACAACCTACTTCTACAAGAGCTAGAAGGACAATGATTGATTTTGCTAATGACATTAACTACTAATTAGCAACATTTACAATTAGTCATCGTTTTAGCAACTATACAAGAAATTAGGATTAGATACATGCTACATAAGAGCTAATAGCACATAAGAAAGTATATATACATTAGTTAATTCATGTTTTCATCAATTTACTATTCACAGAGTACAGGAGTGATTTGACAAAGCTTGCATTTTATAAGAAAATAAGTTTTTTGCAGTACTTCTACTTGCATTTTTTGTATAATATTTTAAGTAATATTTAGCATGATTTTTGAAACATTTTACTCCCCTTTGTGATATTTCAAATTGCTTTTGGCTTAAATTCCGAGCCGGGAGAGAATATTTCAAAAGAAAGATCGGAAGTTCAAAGTTTGGTAGTGCAAGATAGCTGTAATTTGGAACTAATTTTTTTACTTAAAATAAGACAGAAAAGGGGATAGAATAGAGAAAATGTGTAAGAGCAGACTGGGAAGAATTTACCTCCATCTTAGAGAAACTGTCCTTTACATTTATAAAGACAACTATAAACTTAGTAATTTTTTAGATTCTAATTTAAATGATATGCAAGTAAACATTTTTTGGGTTACTTTAAAATAGGTAAAACCTTCAAAGTTTAAAAACAGATGAGAAAATGAAATTCAAACAAACACTACATCATGATGATCATGCTTTCCATATTTTGGTATTTTCAATAATTCTCTGTGATACTTTAACCATTTAAGTGAATTTGACTAGATTCCATTCATTTCCAGATTAGACTAATGCATCTCGTTGAAACATTTGCTTTTTTGTCTATCATTCACACATAGTCTTAATGCTCCCTTCCGCCCCTTTTGAGTTAGGTACATAATTTACGAACAGCCTTTCAAAGAATTATCGGTTGTGTACTTCTGTAGTGTATATTTACACCAATCTCTTCCACAGTTGCACATGGATGAATCTCATGGACACATGCTACAGCTTTTGATACTAATAATTCCAGTTTTGTTAATTACTACTTACTTACTTTCGATGCAGTTTATTCATACCGTGAGAGTTTGCCACAGCCACAGCATTTATTCATCATACGTAGTTTCAATTCTGTACAGAAAAGCTGATAATACTGCCAATCTGTTATCATCTCATATGAAATTCCCATCCATAATAAAAATAAGTAAAACTCCAATGCTTTACTCTAATTTTACACTTGGTGAACATATTATTCTAAACGAACTTAAGCTATTCATTTTCGGAAAATTCCAACTCAAGAAACTAGCTGACGTTTAGTACTAATTGTAATTTCAGTCAGTTTAGTTCCTTCTACTCCTTGAAGTTTTTTAAGAACAAATTTCCACAATGACGACATTGAAAATGGACTCAACTTTGGTTAACTCTTGGGGGATTTTAAATTCCGCAAGTGGGGCTTTATTCATCACATTGGTGACGATTCTTGTGGGTCAGTTTTACATCAGAACTAAGCTTACCAGAACAGCTCGGATGATTAACAAGTTTCCAGGTGGAATAACTTTGCCTTTTTTAGGGGATCTTGGCATTTTATTTGGAAACCCGATAAGTAATTTGTATTTTTGTAATAAGAACTACCGTATTTTCCTGGATAAGAAGGACAATAGGTCTTTAATATTTCCAAGCCCTAGAAAAAGAGGCAAGAGGGTTGGCCTATTGACCTACATCCATTAAACTCTATTTAGTGGCCTCTCAATGATAGACCCCCACCCGCCAGCCATTTTATGCATGGGGGGGTCTTATTCCAGTTTCACCGGTTTTTAAAACAAGTAAAGTTTCCACGTCCACAGACGTTTTTTGCAAAAAACAAAATTTTATCTTTGGAATTTCTCAATAAGTAGCTTTTAGTTTGTTAAGATAATCAAATAGACGAATAGTCCAGAGCAGACTTAATTTTTTAAACCCTCCACATGCCAATTATGAACGTATTTAGTTCTATCTAACCCAGGAAATACGGTTATTTAGTTCACACTTTATTAATGAAAAAGTTGCACAACAATACAAAATAGTAATGAACATTTTTTTCAAGCATTTCAAAAATCCTTATCAAACTATATGGAAACTCATGGGAAAACATGCAGGCTGTGGAGATTTGATCAACCAAGAATTATGACATCAGAACCACAAGTTATAGAGGTAAACTTGGGCTTACACAATAAATCTTCTCAAACCTTGAAATGAATAACTTTGATTCTACATGAAGAAGTAAAACATAGATATTTATTTGTAATGTGGTATTCAGTATATTCGACGTTATTTTTCTTCCATGTTATTTTACCAACCATATATTTTTTTCGACTTTCTTGATTCTACCTTCTGCCCAGCCCCAATTAGTTAACTGGATAACAGATTTGTTCCTTTTTATTTAAAAAAAAATATTATAGAACTGTATGCCCCTGAATGAAATGATGATAATAGGAATTGATAATTAAATTAAATTTAAAATTACTTTCCAGAAAGTTCTTTCATCTTCTAAGCTAATTGAAAAGGGATCAGAATACTTTGCCTCTCAGTACTATATTGGAAACGGTCTCTTGACAGCCGATGGTATGCATCCGACTAATTTAATTTATGCTTCCATCTTTAAATATACTTCGTATTTTAGAAAATATCAAATTACTTCGTTCTTGAAATTCTTTCATCCCTGTGTATAGGCCCGAGTTGGCGAGGAGATCGAAAAACAATCAACCCAGGCTTTAGCTCTCGACATTTTAACGGATTTTTTAAAATATTTATGAAAGAAGCTAACACACTTGTTGAAATTTTATCACAAGAATTTAAAACGGATTCAAAACCCAAAGATGTTTTCAAATTCTTTTATGCCTGTGCATTAGATATTATCCTTGGTAAACTTACTCATTCTAATTTACCACTACAACTGTGTATAGTATATATATAGTAGAATTACAAACAAATTACCGTAAAACTCGAATTAGAACCCCCCCTAATTAGGTCCTCTCCCTAAATAACTCCCCCGGGTCTCTACTGTGTTTCAAATATTAACTTCCCTCTCCCCCTTCAAAAATATAGATTCCATGTTTATGGATTCATTTATAATCATTTCTACCTAGTTTTCCAGTCTATAGATAATTTTTATGCAAAATTACGGATTGTTTACCAATGAGAGACAAAAAAATTGATAACCAGAATTATCAAACTTTTTTTGGACCTGCTTTGCCGGCTGCTATGCCCGGTTTCCGCATTTTGATTTATTTTCAAATATTTTTTTAGATCAATCCCTAAATTATATTCAAATTCGCAATAGATTCTTTTTACAGGGTTGTGAGACGTGTTGTTAGCTAGTAGCAGAGTCCTTTTAAATTACTTTATACATAATATACCAAACGTTGTGAAAAACTATTTCATTTCATTAAGATATTAAGTTATGTTTTTATTGATTCAAGGGCTGTCTGGTCTCAGGTATTTAAGTAAAAGGTATTTTAGTATGTTTCAAAACCACCTATTCTGTTTTTTAATTCTTACAAGCTCACTTTTTCAGGAGTTTTTAAGGAATACCAAATGACAAGGTTGCATAAATGCAAGCAAAAAGTTTTTATATCCAGACATTTTTTGCTTGCATTTTTTTAAATTAATTTTTTTTACTAAGCTAAATTTTTTTGGATAAGGCTATATTCCATGGGAAAACCAATTGCCACACCTGGGGAGTTATTTGTGGGGGGGGCTTTAATGCGGGGGGGGGGCTTCTACATCGAGTTTTACGGTACTTCACATCAAGTACAACTCAGCCCAAATTCTTTTATACCTCGAATTGGGATTGATTCCTTGCATGTACAGTTTATAGTAGAGTTTTTTAAACCTTTCTCTTCAGTGCAGTTTTAAGAAATAAAACACAGTAGCATTGACATAGCTCAGATTTATTCATTGAAAAATCCTTTATTATTAAGTATCGTTAGATACTTTATGTGAACGTTCATGGTGTCCGTCCGATGTCCGATGTCCGACGTCTGTCGATACGATAACTTTTGACAGGGTCAACATTTTCAAGTTCGGTTTTCACAAATGGGCTCCTGGGTCAAAAGGCAGGTCCAGTTCGAAGATATGCCAAATTGGCCACACCCCCCAATTTCAAAAATTAAAAATCCAAACCACTGTGACATAAATGTATAAAAACATGCTCCATAGCGCCCCGGTCTCTCATTCGGGAAAACAGATTGAATGTCTCTTTCACCTCCGATTTTTAAATTCCGTCAAACAATTTTTCTAAACAGACGAACACCATGATCGTCATTTTCAAAATTTCAGCAGAACGTTTTCAATTTCATAAACAAAATCTAACGATACTTTTTTACATCCATTTGTCATGGTTTATTAAATCTTTGTGACTTATTATTTTTCCAGAGGCAGCAATGGGGAGGCATGAAAACATACAATATCAACATGACCAAAAGTATATTCAGGCGACTGTTGCGTAAGAAACTAAATAAAATCCCTCTTCTCTACATGTTTCATTTAAACTTTTTTCTCCCTCAATTCCAATAGTGTACATATTACATTAAATATTTAATCTGTTTAAATTTCAATGACATCTAAAATTTTTGATTGTGGAGACATTTTATTTCTTTTTTTTATTAGACTTCTGAGCTAAAATTCATTCCCCCTCGGGTCGTTACATCTTTTTAGATAATTACAAAGTCAATTTATATTTTTGAAAGATTCAAATTCTAAACAAAAATTCAAATACTACAATTTAAGCTAAATGAATATCAATGTGCAAATGTATTATGATAATGATAATGAACTTATGATCTCAAATGCAAGTTCCGCCCTAGTTCGTAGTAGGGAGGAATGTAATACCATTTTAATGCAAGACCATGCTTTGAAAAGCTATAACCACCAATTATAAAGCTTATGAATTTTAAATAAGGCTTTTCACACAGTTTCTACACATTTTTTAGAGTCAATTCAGCAATTTCTGAGTTAACTGCCAAACCGTGGGTATGTCTACCTATTTTTCGGCACTTTTTTAGCATGGAAAGAAAAGCTAGAGAATATTTACAGCTTGCACGTGAAACTGTGATAGAGGTAATTGAAATATTTCAAATCAATACACATTAAAACTGGTACTTTAAACTAAAAAGCTGTGTACAAAACCTGCTTTTCTCCCTAATTTTGTTAGATAATGACTTCATTTTATTTTTTTAACTTATAGGTTACTGAATCCAGAAAAAGCGTGTTAGCCGAGCGAATGGATGACGAAGGTATTTTGAGTTCTTCAATTAAATAATCTTAGCAACATTTCAAAAAAACAAATTTCTAACATTTAATTACCTACTCTAATGTCGATAGTCTATTTTTTAAGTTGTTTCACTTAAATGCAGGTAGGGTTCGGTGAACGGACATTAGATCCCCCACCTTAGATCCCCGCACCTTAGATCCCCACACCTTAGATCCCCTGGACATTAGATCCCCAAGACTAAACAGCACGAAAAGAAGACATTATATTTAAAGAAATCAACAAGAGGGTTGGGTTAGGAAAATAAAGAAATTATTTAAAAATTTGTATAAACTACTAGTAAAGTAAAAGCTCCTTTATGCTTTAATATTATACGAATCATTTGCAGCGGAATCAGAAGATTTAACTTAAATAACCAACCCCTATCCAAATTACTCGGCCCCATAAACCGTGTTTAAATAATTCAACCTCATTTAAAATAATCAAACATCAAACCCATAGAAATTGTTTAAAACAACTAACCCTCATTTACAATTATCAGTACTTCTTATAATATTAGAATAAAACATAAGGGAGCTTTTAATTTACTAGTTGTAGGAAAAAAATATTTTAATGATTGTTTATTCATTTTCCTCATCCTTTTAAAATTTTTATTTAAAATACCATTGCTCTGCTTGAGCTCTTTAGTCTTGGGGATCTAATGTCCAGGGGATCTAAGGTGTGGGGATCTAAGGTGGGGGATCTAAGGTCCAGGGGATCTAATGTCCTGGGGATCTAAGGTGCGGGGATCTAAGGTGGGGGATCTAATGTCCTAGAATCGTAGGGTTCATAATGGACAGAGTGATGTTGAATTTTAAATGGTTTATACTTTCTAGGTGGACTAAAACCTTATGTAGACTTAATATTGCAATCGGATCTTGGCAAAAACAATGACAAGGTGTTTGACCACGTGATTGGAATCGTAGGCGCTGTAAGTGTGAAAAAAAATTGAATTTGGTCAAGTTTTCAAAATATATTGAGATTATTTAAAAGATGATCAGAAATCAAAATTTTGCCTAAGATAGTACTTTACTTTTATACTTTTTGAATTTTGTAAAATGTTTATAAACTAGGGGTCTGACACTTTGGCAACATCAATGAATTTTACACTATTTCTCCTTGCTTTGAATCCACAATGTCAAAAAAGGATTCAGGAGGAGTTGACTCAAGAGCTTAATGATAATATGGAAAACCTAACCCCTTCAACATTACCTTGTTTAAAGTACCTTGAAATGTGCGTGAAGGAGTCCTTAAGGCTGTACACTCCTGTGCCCATGATTACAAGACGAATTGATCATGATGTCAAATTGGGTATGTCCCTTTCATATTCTACAAATACCGTGTTTCACAAATTAGAACCCCCGGAGGGAGTTGTTTCTACCCTCCGAAAAGGGAGGGGTTGTTTCTGTTTCCCTAATTAATGGCCTATTTATCTTTATTAAACCTGTTCCATATCATATCTATTAGTACTTAAGATCTATCTATTAATACTGTATGGTCATACAGTATCAAAGTAATTATGAGTTATTCACATATGATGGGAAACAAATTGTGCTTATTTGATTGCATAAAAATGTGCATCCTTCTGCATGGATTTTCTACGAATGCTTTCAAAATTTCCGAGCTGTATTTTCCCTTGTAGACCTGTCCCTTTGGAGATTGAAACTGTCACTTATTTGGAACTACTTTAATATTTCTAAGCAAGTTAATAATCACCTATTCTTTCCACAGACAATGGGCTAGTTATTCCTGAAGGATGCGATTTGTACATAAGTTTATACGATGTACATCACAACGCTGAGGTTTTCCCTGACCCTGAAGTTTTTAATCCTGAACGATTTTCAAAGGAGGAATCATCCAAACGGGGCCCTTACGATTTTATTCCTTTTTCGGCAGGACCTCGAAATTGTATAGGTAAGTTTTTTTCAACCTAAATAACCTTTCGGATTATTCACCCTCAATATTGCATTTAACTTTATTCTCACTAAAACTCTAAAAACTGATTTTACTGGGAAACTTATTAATTAGAAGTTTGATTTATTTAAACAACTTTCCAAAATCTGTAGGACTAACCTGAGACCATAGATAGCAAGTTTTCCAAACATTCGGAACATTATTTTAAATGATTAAGATTTTGAGCTCGGCAGAATTTAAAAAACTGATTCATGATCAAAATTAAAATCGGTAAGCGTTGACGATTTTAAAACAATTTTATATCCAGGGCCGTTTCGAGTTCTTAAGGGGAAGTTCGAAATGACTATAAAGTATGTTGAAATGATAGCAAAACACTTCTAATGTTCTAATTGTTTTTCTTCGTACCACACTGCACAGTGGGCCAGAAGCCCAAAAATGTGGCCAAACCCTTTCAATGTTAAAATTAAATTTCATTTATCTCCAAAAGTAGCATAT